>OX456984.1:173516711-173521711 GCA_949752695.1 Melanostoma scalare
ATGTATTGAATAAAATTAAAGAAATAAATTCCAAAAATCTAATTGACAGCATTTTCTTTATTTTACATGAACCGATTCACATTGATTATTTAGGTACATCAATACAATTCCTATCAAACGACGACACGCTGACCCGCATCGATCCTTTGCACTTGAATCTTTCCACCTTTTCCAATTTTCAAGCAAATATAACATTTCCTTAACAGATTATTTTCAGAATCCTCTGTTGATTTATATTCGTAAATATTAGTACTTGGCTATTTAGGGACATCTATATAGAATACCTATCAAACGACGACACAGTGACCCGCTTCGATCCTTTGCAGTCATAAATTTGCTTGTAGATTGGAATTTTCTAAAAACCACTTTCATTCGTTCTCACAATCTACACCTTTTTTATTTACAAACAATCCAACATTCCTTTACCTTTAACTTCACTCTTTACACCTTTACCTTTACCTTTACCCAATTTTCTAACAAACAAAACATTTCCTTAACACTTTATTTTCACAATCCTCTTTTCATTTATCTGTAGATTTTAATACTCGACTTCACGACATGGTGTCCCGTGTCGATCCCTTATACAAACAACCATAAACAAATTACATTGGGTTTTATCACTCACTAATAAAATCATTTATTTATTCACACTTTCTATTCCTCCTACATTTACCTTTTTTCAAATTTTCAAATATTCTAACGTTTAACGGATCGGTCCCAAGTGCACCTATTCCTACTAAGATGTCCAAAGGGGATAAATCGCAATACCGAGGCGACCAATTGTAGTGGGTGCTTCATTTCAGCCTAAACCTCTCTTCAAAAATGCACTGTTTGAGCTTCATCCATCATACGCTTACTTGATAACGAATGTCATCTTAAAAAGTTGCTTCATTAGATTCTAGATATTCAACCTTTTCACACTTGAGAAGTACATTTCCATTCAAATAAATTTTCAGAACAGCCATGACTGGACCAGAAAATGGGTAGCAGAAGTATTCAATTCCTTTGGACAAAAAAGATACTCACTACATTCTAAAACCATTCATCATACGTCAAAAGCTTTTTGAAAGGATGTAGGATCCTTATGCTGGCTCCATCATCAGTAAAAAAAAAGTTGACAGACATAGGTTTTTTGTACTTTATCTTCCCGCAGATAGTCAAGGACTGTAAAAGAGCGTAGGATTCAGAAGTCTCCCTTGACGTACACCGACTATGACTTGGAAAAGTTCGGAGAATCAACCTGGACATCATACATTCGTTTTTGGTCTCTCATAAAAATTATGATGATCTTAGTTGGAATGACCCCATATTTACTTTTATTTTATTTATTTATTCATCTACAGAGAACAATAAGAACTCACAACAGACTAAAAAATGTTATAATTGAAATAACAAAGGATTAATAAAATAAGTTAAAAATCAATAACAAATTATTCATAATAAAAGTAACAGATTATTTTTGAAGGCATCTCTGGTGCAGTTAATATAAAAGTCAATAAATACAGATATTGAATTTGCTTCCCTAATGCAACGAGCAACTGGCTCATTAAGACCATAATTACAGCGATTAAATAGCTCAAAAAATGGACGTCGTTCACGAAGTAGTCGAGATGGAAAATACAAACCCAACAAGCTTAGCAGAGGCGGACAATCGATGTGAAAATGTATTAAGTCTCTTATGAGCATAATAGAGTAGTACCTACTTTCGACGAGATTCAAGGCTATGTAAACCTATTAAAGAAAATCTAGTTGAATAAGAAGGCAGTTCAATATTCCAATTCAACTTGTAAATTACAAACCTAGTAAAATGCTTTTGGATTCCTTCAATTCTAATGGAATGAATATTATAAAAAGGATTCCATACCGTTGAACAGTATTCTAAATTAGATCTGACTAAAGATACAAATAATGCTTTCAAGGTATATGGATCTTGGAAATCTTTAGAATTTCTTTTTAAGAAGCCAAGCATAGAGTTAGCCTTATTAATGATATAATCAATATGATCGTTAAATTTGAGCTGTGGATCAAAAATGACTCCTAAATCTTTTATTCTTAGAACTCTATTCAACTTTTCATTTGATAAATTCATAGTTGAACAGAATTTGAGAAGAAATTCTGCAACACGTTAAAATCTGGCATTTTGATATATTTAAATAAAGAAAATTTCGATCAGACCAATCCATAAGCCTATTCAGATCTTCCTGTAGCATATAACAATCATTTTCAGTTTTAATTTTTTTGTAGATTTTGAGGTCATCTGCATACAAAATACTATTAGAGTGCTTAAATAAAGAAGGTATGTCATTGACAAAGAGAAGAAATAGAAGAGTACCTAAATGGCTTCGTTGTGGCACTCCGGAAGAGACGGAAATCATGTTTGATAAGCAGTCACTAATTTTCACAAATTGCTTGCGATTAATCAAGTAAGATTCAATCCACTTCAAAAAGTTAGAGTGAAAACCTAAGATGGATAATTTACGCACCAGAACCTTGTGATTTACTCTGTCAAATGCTTTAGCAAAGTCAGTATAAATTATATCCGTTTGACAACTATCTTCAAAATTTTTTACAATACCGTTGCACAGCATAATTAAATTCGTAGCAGTGGACCTACGAGAGAAGAAACCGTGCTGGTCAACTGATATAATTTCCTTAACTTGGAAAAAAAGTTTGTGATAAACTATTTTTTCGAATATTTTTGGTATAACGGCGATTTTGCATATAGCTCTATAATTAGTAACCAACTCTTTAGAACCTGCTTTATGGATAGGAGTAACAAAAGAAACTTTCCATGAATTTAGAAAAGTTCCCGAAAGCAAAGAGGAGTTAAATATAGACGCTAATGGACCAGATATAGATGACATACAATTTTTTAGTGCTATTGCTGAAAACCCATCAGGACCTAAACTTTTACTAGAAACAATTGATTTCAAAGCATTTACCATATCTAATTCAGTTATAAGAAATCCTTCAATATTTACCAAGCTAGGAGCAATAGTGCCAAGAAACTCATTAGCATCATCTGAAGTGTAAACAGACTCAAAATAATTGGCAAACAGGTTACAAATAGATTCAACATTACTTGAGGTCGAGTTCAAATAACGCATGGATTTAGGAAAACCATTAGATATACGTTTTGAATTAATGAAGTTCCAAAAACATTTACTATTACGTTTAAGGTCATATTCAAACGACTGCACAAATTGACGGTACAAAAATAAGTTAAGCAAATTGAACTCTTTTTGGCACTTATAGTAGTTAGAACGTAGTGTAAAATCATTTTTATTCGATTTGTACCTAAGCTTTATTTTTTTTATTTTTTAAGAATAATAGCCTTTTGTTATACCAAGATGGGTTTGAATTTTTTTTTAACCGTATTTTAGGGATGAAACGATCAACTGCATTCTGAAAAATACTAGAAAATATATTAAATGATTCTTCAACATTGTAAACATTTAAAACTTCATTCCACTTTATCGAAGTGAGATAATTGTTCATTGCATTAAAGTCGGCATTTTTGTAATTAAATGCATAGGTACTACTAATAGGAGTAGCTTTCATATACCTATAAAATTTAAAATTTAAAAGTAAGGCATTATGATGCAAAGTATTACTTATTGGTTGGAGTCCACCAAGCTAGCATCAACAATAAATTCATTACCAACAAATGCTAAATCAAGAATACGATTTAAACCATTATAAAAACCATTAACCTGTATACAATTAAACTTGGCAAAAAAATCAACGACTAAAGATTCAGTTTCAGTTATAACATTATAAGGTATTAAACACAAGTCATCGCAATCAAGCTTCCACTTAATATTACCTAAATTAAAATCACCTACATAAATAACATGTTGTGAGTCAGTGAGATTTTCAAAAATTGATTTACAATTATCTAAATGAATCTTGTAAAGCTCAAAGGAACATCCAGAAGGGAAATAACTATTTATAATAAATAATTGAATTTTAGAATCCAAATTGACCTTTACAATAAGTTGATCGACATCAAAGTTTGAATGTGAATCACAGTATGAATTCAAATTAATTAGCTCACATGGATATGTTGAACGAATAGCAGTAAGTACACCATCACCCCTTTCAAAGCCAGTAGTAAGACAACAACGATCCTTCCTGAATACAGTATATTGAAGGCAGCCAAATAATTCTGAGCTATGATGATCAGCAGGCAGCCAGGTTTCAGTTAACGTAACAATATCATATTCACAAGATGAAAAATACACGAATAAATCGTCGATTCTCGTACGAGTGCCACCCGCATTTTGGTAAAATATTGAATATTTATTAACTTTCTGAAAACAATCAGTAACCGGAGGCCTAGCATTAACGTCAGCAGCCATAGGTTCAGCAACAGATGAAGACGATGACGATGATGGTGAAGCTGAGGGATTATTCGAACGAGACAAACGCGTATGTGTTGATAGCAAAGTCGATTCCGCCTCAACTAACGTTGGATCTACGTTTTTTGCCTCGAAAAAATTCATGCACAACTGTGTGCAAGGGCCAAAGTGATGGGTTACATATTAATTTGTAAGTTTCTGAGTCTCTCCCGACTTTGATTTCAAAAGACGAATAATCTTTTTCGGGAGTCACATTAAATTTTCTTATGCTGAGAGCTGTCACATTAATTAACGGCAATTTTTTTGTTATATAATTATATACTGCATCCTGTGAAGTAGCAGGAGAAAGACGGGAAACAAATATGCTCTTAGCTGGGGGTATAGGTTCCTCCATAACTAAATTGTATTCAGTAGAAGAAAATGCTACTGGGTTAGAACTCCCCTCATCCGCAATGGAAGCTATTGGGGATTCCAATGGATCATTAGCATTTACTCTACTAGAGTTTTCCTGACTAAGGAAAGAACTACTACCACTGAGGTGATTAAAAGTGCTTTTTCCTGAACGTAGCACTCTAGCATTCGGCACAGAAAGAAGTTGATGTTGTTGTTTATGCTTACGTAGTTGAAGCTGTGGTTGCT
>OX456984.1:173524211-173755591 GCA_949752695.1 Melanostoma scalare
TCTCTACAAGAATCACAGAGTGTGGTATCACTTAAGTTTAATACGTTTAAGTGTTTGACAAAAGAGAAAAGGCCTGCGGTAACGACAATAAGCTTTTACACTCTTTTTTTGCTACGAGATAGCAAAAATGTTGCATTCTTCTGGGAAGTATACGGTTGGTCTGTTTGCTTCCAATGGAGGAGTGTCATCTACGATTGTGCTCTTGACAGATCCATTTCGATCATTGAGGACCCTGGCAGACCTAGCGACGCCGACGGTTCAGGTTCTGAAAAAGCTGTCGGAGATCCTTGCCCCGAAAGTTCAACGGCGATTCCATTTTTTGATGGCCAGTATTCAGAGAGCTCTTGCATTCCTGAATCACCATAAAAGTAATTAGAGGGTTGAGAAGGGCCTTAAGCACATCCGTCTAAAACTGGAGTATAATTTTCTTATCTAGTCAGGTGCTCCCCAAACATCTTGAAAATTTTTAAATCCCGAGGCTCCTTGACAAGGTATTAGACAGAGTCTTAAGACTGCAAGGTGATTGTTCAATCGATTGACTCTCTTGAACATCATCAAACGTTTCCTGTCTTCCTCCCTTTTATCTCATTTTTCACAAACAGTACTCTACTAAAAAAGCCAGTTCCATTCCTCCTCTTTAAAAATTTAGACGTTACACTCGCCCCGCTAGGAATGCTCATCAGTTTTAAAATGAGCCCAACTTCGTACGTACAGTCAAGTATTTTAGTCGCACAACCCGAATATGGAATGCTCTTACTCTGTTTTTCCCCTACATTACGATTCACAAAAATTCAAAAGCAACATGCATATGTGTCTCCTTTCAAATCCTCTCCTATTTTCCTAAATGCTCTCACTGCGCCATTATAAGGGTACTCATTGCCCCTTGATGTGCGCGCTTATTATAAAAAAAGAACTCAGGCCTATCAAAACCCCAGTAGTCTGAAAGCAACCCGCACTAGATCTAGGAGTTTTCGATCGAATACGTTTTCGAAGTCAACCAACACAACATGCCACTTCTCTTAGGAACACTTTTCAATTAGGATGTTTTTAATTTGTTTTCGAGTCAACTGCCATCAAAATACTATCGTCGCTGCGCAGCAGTATTTCGTTGTCATCCACAAGAAGCTGTCCTTGGGCGTCGGTAACAAAGTTCGGCCAACAAATCTCCTGTGCACTTCTCTTTTTTAGAGCCGCTATTTTGAAGATGGTTGTCTCTTTATTCAAGTTGTTCTGCTCTATTTGGAATAGCTTAGTTTGCATGTGCACCTGGGGTAGAAATATCTTCCAGCTCTCGACAGAATCCCACCCCGCTTTTTCGGTTCAAATTTTTCTCTGCTACTTTCTTTAAGTTTTGCGATATCGAGGCGAATCTGGTCACGGGTACTTTGATTATCCTTTTAGAGCCACTTACTAATGTTCACTGCTCTAGCATCATTATGTCATGAAAAAATGTTACTGATAGTTTATTTAAACTGAAATGCTGATTCCTAGCTCTGTTTTCCTCTTATTTGTATCTGTATCTAATTTTAGATTCACTACTGATCAGTTGAATTGTCAAACCATTCCATAAAAGCCAACAAAATTGACCGTCATCTTTTTTAAGCTTTTGATGTTGGATTTGATATTAAGTTCAGTGTGGTATTGAGTATAAATGAAAACAGTCCCACCCCAAGACAGTGGCGTAGATAGCTTTATTTTAGGGGATGAACCTAGTTCGCTAATTTTTTTTAAAGACGAAATAATTAAAAAAAAAAACAAGTAATAAGACTTCATTAAATTCATTATGTATGCCATAATTATATTTTTAAAAGAATATTATGCGCTAATATGAACTAGAATAAATATTGATGTAATAGGTAAAATAATAATATTAATTTAAAAAATTCATCATAGAATAAAATCATTTTTATTTCTGCCCTTTTCGATGAATTACTGCTGCTACTGCTATATGTAAGTATTTCGCGATGAATAGCTAGAGCAGCCAAACCATTCAAACGATCTTGCAAATCAGTAAACATCTGATTGGTTAGAAGTCACGTATCAAAAGAAGAACTGAAATTCTGGCCAATCAGAGTCCGAAAAAAGTAAGATTATCTGAAAAACTTAATGCATTGAACGTGCACAATGAAATCAGCTGGGATTTTTTTACGTTTGAAGTAAACAGAGGTACAGGTGGGTAATTTTTCTGATGAAAAATTTGACATAAGCAAGGCGTAACTAATCCGAGGTTGAAACGAGTATTAGTGAAATCTAAGCCAAAGTTTATCACACTGTTATTATAAAAGACATATTTTTAAGAATCTCACTTCGTTGGTCATGCTTCTTTGTGTTGTTTTTACTCACTATAAATAGGAGAAAGTTCTTTTAGGAGTTGACGTTGAAACGGGCAGTGTAGCAAATATTATGAGCAAAATATATTTTCTTCGGGGCAGCTATCGAGTGCTTCCAATGAATCCCTTCGGATCAAATATCTCTTCCAAGTTTTTAGTTCTTCAAGAACAAAAGAAGGTCCTACAGCCAAATATTTTTGGTAAAACTCAACAATGTCATTAAATTTTTTATCTGCTTTGTCTATTTCTGACAAAGAATCCTTGAAAAGAACCGAAAACCATTCTAGTATGCTTTCATGGTTTGTAAATTTTTCTCCAAGGTTCATTACATATAGAAATCGAAAAAAGGATTGAAAACAATAAGACGAAAATATTCTTCTGTACTTAGAATTGAAGTGTTAGAACTATATTTTTGTCGGTTCAGTATTCTATTATGTTTAACGTCAATAACAAGGACTTCAGCTATTTTTTTTTGCATCTTCAAACACTTTCGAAATTGAGTCATCTTCTGCCCATTTAATTTTTAGTTGATCACTTAAATCTTTGGCGAGATTCATAGCTTGGACCAAGTCTAAATTCATTCTTTGAATCTCACGACTTATTGACAACGAGAGTTGGTAAACCATACTTTTAACCCTTAAGCTAATCAAAAACTCGAAATCCATAGCGTTTTTTAAGTTCCTTGCGTCACTTTCCAATGTTTTTATTTGGCCAAGAGTCGGACATAAACGGAAATAGCTCCTCAAAATCTTCAACTGCTTGATATAATTTTTGAGATCCATCGCGTCAGATTTAGCCTTTTTGATGTCTTTTCACTTCGCTTTCGCTTATTGTTTTTTGCAGCATATCTTTTCTTTTCGGTGTATTAATTTTAAACTCAGCTAAAAGCCCTGGTAGCTACTAGCTTTTAAGTATTGTTTTGTACATTCATGTATATTTCAATAAATAATAATAATAATAATAATTTTAAACTGCTTCAATTATGGTTAGGCAGTCTCTGATGGCTGGTATTTTGCTGGAGACAGATATAGCAAGGATTCAAAGAATGTGCTCCCCAACGGACGTTCAGACCATCCGAAGCAAATTGTTGGCGAATAATTGCCTGAACACCATTGTATCGACCAGACATAGTGCTTGCTCCGTCGTACCCTTGGACGATCAAAAAAGAAATGGCCAGATCACAATTTCGAAGATTTTATACTATAAGCTTTGCAAGAGCATCACTTGGATTGTTAATACAGTTACAGTAATGTTTGGTAAACTGCTGTATTAGAAATTTTAAGAGAAAAGATTTTATTCATACAAGTCGTGAAAAATCCATATAAAAAAAGAAATTCAAAAGATTAGGTGGTTTGCCGAAATAATAATTTCTTTCAGATGAAGATGACTTTGTATTTTCCCCGTAGAATGAAAGTATAGAATGTGCAATCCTGTGAGTACTAATAACTAATAAGACTTAATTCACGTTGGAAGTAGGTACCTACTAAATTTCACATTGTGTTTCTTTAACTTTTTTTGGTTCATGACTGGTTGTGTTGAACAATTATCGATCCCAATGGGGGGGGGGGGGGGATATAGCCCCCTGATCCCCCCCTATCTTCGCCACTGTCCCACGACAATAATGTTTCTGCTCATTTTACCTCTCTCGCTAATGTCGACGTATGAGTATAGTGGTCTCGAACAAATAAGTAACTTTATTTTCAGAATTTAAGTTTCAAGAGGTAAGCAAAACTTTACCTGTTTCAACATGCGTCATATCAACAAAAATTATTTTTAGAAAACACTTCATGTTTATGACACAAAAGATTTTTTGAAAAAATTCATTTGTTTAAGGCGCTGTAGTTTAGCAAAGTCACTGTATCCGGGATCTAAACCTCAAGTATCGAATAAAATACAATTGAAGAAATAGAAAAAATTTGAATCAATCCAATGCTTGCAGCAACTCGGATGAGACGTTTTCCAATAATGGACATCCGACAACATCTTCATCAAGAACTTTAAGAAGCGTATGGACGGGAAACATTGACTTGTTTGAAATAATGTATAAAAAAAAATTTTTTAAACTTCATAATTGCTTCACTTGTTTGCTCTCAATGTTTACTGAGTGACAGACAGTTGGCATTGAAAGCAAACTTTTTTGTTTTTGTGGAAATTTTGTTCCACCCCAACAACACTGTTGCCATTTCCACTTGTTTTCATTCAAGCTACCAGGAAGTAAAGTACAAGCCCAAGATATTTTAAGAAGAATGAAGTAAAAAACTCAAAGCAGAAGAAGAAGACGACGAAGACAACGATGGAGAAGAGAAAATCTACAAGACGAAAGTCTAAAAGAAGAGAACGTTGAAGAAGAAGTAGAGGAAGGAGAAAAAGAAGCAAAATAAGAAGGAATATTAGAAGAAGAAAACAAACAAGAAGAAGAGGAAGACAGCGAAAAAAAGAAGTAACAGAAGATGAAGTGAATAGCAAGCAGAATATAAGAAGTTGTAGAGTAAGGGAAAAAAAGAAGAAGAAGAAGAGGAAAAGGAAGGCGAAAAAGAAGAAGAAAAATAGAATAATTTCTTACAGCTTTTCTGTCAACATAAAAAATATGAATAAATTTTTTTTAATTCACTTAGCAAAGCAATATCCAGTTAAATAGTTGAATTTATTCCGGATTCGAAAATCTGGCCTGGCAACACTGCTTATGAGCAGTTTAAGTCTACGAATGTGTACACTTTTGTTCACATTTCACTTAATTCTTTAAAAAAACAATCTCTATGTCAAATTATTTCATGATTACTGCTGCTCAAAAATCAACCAACTTAAGCCCGGTGTAGGTCTTGTGATCTCTTCTAATAGTTGTCAATTATCATCTGTTGTTCAAAGTAACTGGGTGATTGCGCACAAAAGTTCCAAAATAAAGTCAATGAACTTAATAGTTAATAGTTAAAAATAGGCCTTAGATTGCCCCATGCTGAAACTTCATTGTTCTTCATTGATTCATAAAATATGTCATCTGCGAGATTAATTTGGTATTTGAGTAGCGTTTGGCTAGTTCTTGTCGGTGGAAATAAAGTGATTGCTGAGAAAGAGTTTGTGAAGTCATTAGATGGAGTTGAAGAACTGTTGAGAACAGAGGCCTTCCTAGTAGAGAAGTTACAACTTTATGTGACTTCCATGACTACGCAATTGGAAATGCTCAAGAGGTGAGTGATATTGCCTACTTTTTTATAATTTTATTTCAGTGCACTATTGTTCAAATACCTGCCAACTATTTCATAGTACTTTACAATATTATTACACAACATCCAAATTTTATAGTTCGAACACATATCAGAGTTCAACGGTTGGATTAAACTACATAAAGAATTAAATTAAGTGCTGGAGCTTTAACATTATTCTATGTCTAGATTGAGTAACTTTCGAAACAACTATCGCCCAAAATAAAGTGACTGAGGAAATGTGTTTGAACATCCCAAAAAAAGTTGACTTAGGTACGTTCAATGACATTAAAAATATGTTAATATTGATTAGTTATGTAAGTTAATTGAGTTTTGATATAACTTTGAATTTAGAAGTCTTCTCGTATTATTCTTTTTCTATAAGTTAGAGCTGTTTCAATGAAATGTGATAGTTTTTGCCAGTCCTTTGCATTAAAAGTTGCTGCAAACACGGTTTGTTGCAAACAGTTTTCTTGCCATGTTTGTTGCCGTATCTCTACACTAAATTGGGCATCTTGCGTTGAAAAGAAAAACATTTTCTCTTTCGTTGGTGTAACACAAAGAGCATTCTAGTGCTAGATCGTTACGATGCGGTATGAAATTGAGCGGTAACAGCTCTCCTCTTGCTCGGAAAAGGTTCGATATTGTTTCAGTGCTAAAGCGGTCCTTGAAGTAGTTTTTGTCGCCTACGGCCTTGGTCGTACTGCAGCTTCGAATAGGTTTCCTTATGAAGTGAACTCTAGCCTGTTTCACATAGTCTTTTCTTGCTTTGGAATGTAGCTTTTCAATCAAGTTGTCAAGGAATGGTTTCCACTCTACCAAATTATCCAAAGTAAGGTGGAAATTGATTTCACAAATGTCCGCCAATTTTTTTAACTTTATTCTTCAAACCATGAGCGTTGGGACCTTATTATTCAAACTCCAACCTTTCTTGGTACTTTCTCAGTGCTGCTGTTCATAAGTTTGACGATGTAGTTAAAGTGGAGCTTCAAAAATGTGAGGTACAGTGGTGATAATCTAGTTTCTATCATCAGCATATAATTGGTTGTAGTGTCTAGGCAGCCGAAATTGGCGTTTCAAGATGAACCTCAACAGTTTTTAAGTGATTAAAGCATAATTGTTTCGGAAGTTGCAGTGAAAACTTTGTGCTTTGCACTAAATGGTTAGTCTTTCATTTTGCCACACAGAACCAATTGCATTTTTCGAGATAGACAGCTTTTTGACCAGATGCTTTTCTTTCTTTCTAAAACTTAGGTATTGGTATTTGTTAACGGTTTCGATCGATTGTCCTAAATAGTACCATTTTTCATTTGCTGTCAAACGTCCTGTTTCTTTTCTAAGGACCATAGCTTTTTATTTGCTTAGATTAACGCCGAGATTCCAATTCAAACAGTAATAGCGTTATTTGTTAATCATTGATTGGATAGATTGAGGTGATTCCCCTAAAAAGGGCAAAACCATCTGCGTACATTAGTACCTCAATCAGAAATCCATCTATCATTATGCCACAAGGCATGTCTATGATCAGGTCTTCGATATAGAGGCAAAATGCGGATGGGCTGATATTACATCCTTGCTTCAACCCTACGGACGCGGAGAACCAATCTGAGAGACTTTGCCCGGCGTCCCAGACTGCGTAAAGTGTTTCATTACATAAATATGTTCTCAATCATCCCTCCAAACTTAAGCGATATTTCATCTCTAAACAATTTAAAAATTAGAGCTTTTCTATCTATAGAATCGAAGGCACCTCGGAAATCTACGAAAAATGCGTTTAGTTTCTTTTGTCTGTGTTCTGTGAAGATACGTTTCTGCGATATTGATCAGACTAAACATATGGTTAATGAATAAACTTTCTAATTTAATTTTGAAAGAGATGAACCGGTATTGTGGTCGAGATTATTGAAATAAAATTTTTTAAAACAAAAGTTCCTTTATTGACCACAACAACAAAGTTAAAATTCAAATAAAAATAAAACACAAACGCGAATTACTTTTGGCAATGAATTTTATTTGGATGGATTTTGGGTTGACTTGCAACCCACCTTCAGCAATTAACAATCGTAACTAACAATAAACAATATTTTCTTGTAAACGAAACAAGAGAAAAGAGACAAAAATAAAAAACAATTGAGAAAATAACAACAAAGTAAAACGTCAAAAGTACAAAAGCTTTACATTTACATGACATTCTATCACAGATCAAATAAAGGAGACAAAATATTTCCGTTGTCTGTATTCATCACATTATATGCGTCAAGTTTTCGTGGATTTTGTACTGTTTTGAGTAAACGGACGCTCTCTTCGAATGGGCCAATGTTATGCGGTGGTTCATTGTTGTTAGATGAAGCGAAGACGTGTGCTGCGAAGAACGATTACTTTGTTTGTTTTTTATGCAGCTAATGTGTTCTTTAAATCTTGTTTTGATGCTCCGTTTCGTTTGTCCTATGTATTTTTTGTTGCAATTCTCACAGCTGATCTCATATATGCCGCTTCTATCACTTGGTGGTGTTTCGTCTTTGGTTGAGCCGAGAATTTGCTTAAGCTTTTTCTTGTTGTTGTAAACTATGTGTATGTTTTCTTTTTCTAACGTTTTCCTTAAATGGTTTGTTATTGTCGGTATGTATGAAAATGATGCTCGATATTTTGTTGTTGTTTCATTTTGGCTGAAAAGTGTTGTTATATTATTTTTTCTATGTTATTGGATTGTTTTTTGACTATTTTCTCAATTATATCCTTCTCAAATCCATTCACATTTGCTAAATGGACTATGAAGTCAAATTCTTTCTTGAAACTTGAGACTGAAAGTGGAAGTTTACACAATCTATATGCCATAGAATGAAATGCAGCAATTTTATGTTGGTATGAGCAAAATGAGTCATTCGGGATGTATCGATCTGTTGCTGTAGCTTTTCTGTAGACTTCGAAATCAAGTTTATTGTCTCGGTTTTTGCATAAAACATCCAAAAAAGGTAAACAACGATGATCATCTTCTTCTTCAACCGTGAATGTTATGCTATCATATTTGTTGTTTAATACGTTGAGTAAATGTTGTGCGCTGTCTTTTTTGATAATGCTAAAAACATCGTCAACATACCTTATCCAAATCCTTGGTAGTAAACCTTCAATTTTTAAACCGGTTTCAAATTTTGTCATAAATGCTTCAGCGATGAGTGGTGATAGAGGATTTCCCATGCTGGTACCATTCTCATTTTTGTAAAATTTGCCACGGAAAACGAAGCAATTGTGAGACATACAGATTTTAGCTGCTTTCAGATATACATTTCTTTTTCTTTCTTCTACATTCTTAACTTCAAGATGTGATTTTAAGGATTCTAGTGCAACCGTAACAGGAATACTTGGAAAAAGTGCTTGGACATCAAACGAGACAATCATTTCATTGTCATGAAGTCTTACATCTTTAACTTTTTCAACAAACTCAAAGGTGTTGATAACAGAAGCACTTTCTAATCTTATATAGATTTTCATTTCCTCAACAAGCCATTTTGAGACGTTTACAAGTGGAGAATTTATGTTTTTCGTAATTTTTCTCATTTTATCGCCTGGTTTATGGATTTTTTTTAATCCATACATTTTGGGAACTTCAGGATTTGGAATTAAGTTGGTTGCATGTCAACCCGAAATGCATCTAAATAAAATTCATTGCCAAAAGTAATTCGCGTTTGTGTTTTATTTTTATTTGAATTTTAACTTTGTTGTTGTGGTCAATAAAGGAACTTTTGTTTTAAAAATTTTTATTTCAAATATACCTATGGTTGACGGTGGAATATCCTTTCCAGAATCCAATTTGGAATTCGATAAGAAGGTGGTTATTTTCGATCCATGTTGTGAGGCGGCATATAAGGATGGAAGGATATACCCCAATAGTATGACGGGTCCGTTTTATCTCCATTTTTGTAAATAGGGAATATAATTGACTTTCTAAAGGCTTCTGTTGCTTCTCCTGCACTGAAAATATTATTATACACTTTTGTGAGGTGCATTAAGAATTCTTTTGTTGAGAATTTACGAAATTCATTTGGATTGCGATCGTGTCTAGGAGCCTTGTTTGCTTTGGCTTTGGCTGCAACAGATTCTAATTCCAATAGCGTTACTTCCCTAACTGATATTTGGTTTCGTAGATTTGGTTTAGCGGATTGAATTGGTTGGGAGAAGATTTCAGTATTCGAAATAGGCTCTTAAAATGTATACACCTATAGGCATCTCTGTTGCAAAAGTTTTGCCTTTGATATTTTGTATTACCTTCCAAAAATCTGAAGTGTTCTTGTTTGGCATAAGCTTTTGAAAGTTCGATTTGCTTCAAGATAATCTTTTTTTAGTGGCATTGAAAATTTGATGCAAGTGCAGTAGCGCAAAATATCGTTTCCTGGAAAACTCACAATCCTTATCAAACCAGAGTGATTTATTTTTACAAGCGCACGGTTTTGAGTCCCTTGCAAAATTTCTATCGTTGGTGGCTGTTCATTTAGTCCTGCTTATGAAAGATTGAATACCAACATTTGGAAAGTTTTATTTTATACAAACTTTGACAAACTTCTTTTTTGTTTCTTTTGAAAATTATTGAGGCTGTCCCAATTGCTTTTCTCATATTGCCACACAGTTATTTTAGGGACTTTATCTACTTTAACCGTGACGGAAAACGAAACGCAAAACCAACCGATTTGACACAATGGTCCGATTTGCATAGAGGAGATGATACTTGAACGCTATATTTTTCGGGATGAGATGTGAGGAATAGGTCAAGAGTGGTTGCCGCATGGCCTTCAATATTTGGAATATTGAGCTGGGTAAAATGATTCAACTCAGCAAAGTTGACCGTATTGTGGTAGAAGTTGGCAGGCAATATCATTACGAACATATAAGGCAAGGCCATGATAGGAAAAGAAGAACAGCACTAAGCTATATCGAGGCAGTTTAAACTCTGAGGAATCAGAATCAAAACCCACCAGTGTTTCACTCAGAGCTTGCATTTTGCAGATTGAGCGTACACAGCAAAAAAAAAATCGCAATCTTCTAACGTTGCTTAAATCGACCCAAAATCTACCCGACATAACGAATAACAAAAACAGGAAAACAAAAAAAACAAGCGCAGACGCTAACTAAGCCAAATAAACAGGCACAGGTCCTTTTAAAAAAATAAAACCTTTAAGCAATTTTGTGTATCAAAAGCTTTTTTACTAATGTTCTTAATTTTGAACAGCGTGCCGCTGCATTTAAATAGTTTGAATTTATACTACTAATAGTTCATATTGAGTGAAAGGAATTGAATACAAAACTAAATCAAGAAAAAGGTCAGGGAGGAGTATAACTTGCAGGTCAACAATATCTAAGCAATAATTGTACGGTGTGAAATTAGGACAGAAAACTTACGCCCTTTCAGTAAAGTTGCGGAAATTCAAAAGCAACACTCCGCTGCAGCTAACAATGTGGAGAAATACTTTTCAAATCCAGTCAACGTTTATCTTCTAATACAACGTCTGCAGAAGGATTGGAGCTCCTATGAAGACACCATTCGCAACGAAGTCACCCCCCATGGTGAGTATTAGACAATATTTCACACAAAAACATTTATATTTTACAATAATCCTTAGCTTTGCTGTATGTAATTGGATTTGCTCGTGCCCACTTAAAAATTCCCAGTAAAGAAGATGCAAAAAGCTCACCTCTGGCAATGGCACGGCTACAGGATAGTCATCAATTGGATGTCTCACAAATTGTGGCTGGATTCATCAATGGTGTTAAACATGAGTGAGCTCTTAAATTGATTAATCCTGACTATTGCATTTTGAAAATTGTGTATAGTCATTCAATGTCATGGAAAGACTGCTTTCATTTGGGTCAGGAGTTGTACATCTTAAAAGACTTCAATCACGCAATTCCATGGCTGAAGGAATCGTATCAAAGACATGGGCAATCCGAAATGAATAAAAATTCATCAGAGACAGTTAAGATCTTGGAACTGATGGCACTTTCTCACTCTGCTACTGGTAACGGGATCTTTTCTCCCTTTTCGCAAATATATTCATCAACTCTTTGCCCCTTTGTCTTAAAGGTGATTTCCAAAGTGCCATGGATCCTGTAGACAAGTTGCTTGAATTGCAACCCGACCGTGAATATGTGATAAGTCTCAAAAAACATCTGGTGTTAATGATTCAGAAAGGATATAGACCATCCAATGAAAAGTTGTTAAGACGTGTAAGTTGAAGTTGATCTTAATTTTATTTCTTTTTTTTTTCTTTTTGAGTTTTGTGGTGTTTGTGTGACTGAAACAATTATATTTATTAAAGAAAGCATACGAATACAGAACCTACCAAAAAATATGCAGTGGAGAAGTTAAACCAGAGCCTTGGAAGGAAAGGGACCTTCGATGTAAGTTCTTCCATAGAGACGTCCCATACCGGCTCTTGATGCCTTTCAAAATGGAAGAAGTTAATCTAGATCCGTATATTGTTGTCTTCCATGATGTAATGTCCGATGAAGAAACCGAGTCAATTAAAGAGATGGCCAAGCCTACTTTGGCCCATTCGGTAGTTTATAATGCTTTGAATGATAGACAAACCACCTCCTTGGCCAGGACGAGTCAGAACACTTGGATTGAATACGATACTCTTCCAGCAGCAATAAGTCTTCGCCAAAGAGTTGGTGATATTACCGGATTGGATATGGAAGCTTGTGAAGATCTTCAGGTTGCCAACTATGGAGTCGATGGGTATTATGAACCCCATTACGACTGTTTTATAGGTGAAAGAGACTATAAAATAAATGCTGGAAATGATAGAATGGCCACTGCTATTTTCTATGTAAGTTTTTCTTTATCTACATTTATGGTTATACAATTAAGGCATTTTTATAAAATGCCTTAATTTCTTTTTGGTGTATCTTGGGTTCAGCTCAGCATTTCTGGGACATCTAACATACGGTTTGCCATCATTTCCATAAATGTTGACCTTCACAACATTTGTTGATGAGAAATGCTTAGCTGAACCCAAGATTCACCAAAAAGAAATTAAGGCATTTTATAAAAATGACTTAATTGTATGACCATAAGTGTATGTATATAAATTGAAAACAGTTGAAAGGTGGAATTTTACTCACTTACTTTATTCAGCTGTCAGATGTTGAGCAAGGGGGTGCTACTAGCTTTATATTCTTAAAGAGAGCCATACAACCAGAAAAAGGCAGTATGATGCTCTGGTATAATTTACACAAATCAGACGAAGCGGACCACAGAACCCTGCATGCCGCCTGCCCTGTATTGAAGGGCGAAAAATGGGGTAAGATATTGAGAGTCTTATGTTAGCAAAAACAAAAAGTGTTTCATTCCTTTTCACCCACAGTTGCAAACGTTTGGATTGGAAGTCGGGCACAAATCTTCAAACGACCATGTGGTCTTTATCCGGATCATGAGGATTCTCTTCAGTATAAAAAATATATTTGAAGCACTTTGAATAAAGAGTTTGTTTTTTTAATTTGTTACTCAAATAATTTTATAAAATTACTGTAATACCGTCCGATTGATTAATTTCATAAAAGATGATTTAAAGTTAAGGCTGCTGCTCATTCCAACTTTTGGAAGACAGGCAGTGATCGAAATCTCATTTCTCAGACTTTATCTTATATATAAAATTTCCCTGTCACAATGTTAGTTACCGTACTCCTCCGAAACGGCTTTACCGATTTTTACCAAATTTTATATGCGTATTCACTAGGTCTGAGAATCGGCTACTAATTATTTTCCATACCCCTAAGTGATAAGGGGCATCTACCCTTAACATTGCTTCTTTAATTTACATTGTGACACGAGAATTTTATATATTAGATTCTACAGTCTCAGTGTAAATGTCATATCAATTTAATTTGCTTAAAATAAATTCTGAAATCATATTTTTTGCTATAACAGTGTAAGTGTTCTTCTTTATTTTTATTTAAATTGAATTGTGTTTTATCAATTTAGTGGTTTAAATTTATTAACAATTGACTATTTCCAATAACTTAACCAGATAAGCTGCTGGACTTTCGCACTGATTGTAATTATCGGTGTTAAAGATTTTTGGTATGTTGCAGCAGCGTTGAGCTCGATAGTGAGGCTCAGAATTTTCCTTAGCATTTGCTACATAAACTGAAATAAACTTCTTTCTGGCTACAGCTTTTTGATAGATATCCCGTGCTGTGCTTTCTAAAAATGTATCTTTTACTGCTTCAACAAACCTATCTTCAGATAAGTCAGTAATCTTAAACGCTGAGTCATAAAACGTCAAATGTCAAACGAAGAGTAGTGCTTGTGGACTTAGCTCCACATTAAATTCAAATCCTAGTCAGTAAAAATCACTTTTAATTGTGTTATTTGTTTTTATTCGGCACACAATAACAAAGTGTTTAGAATTTTCACTTAATTTCTTAAAGACCGTTCTTTTATTTTAAAACAAAGTTAAAATAAAAAATGTCAAATTCTAACCTTAAATCTGGTAAAAGAAATTTACGTTCCAATGTCGGCGATGTCTCTGGCTCTCCTCTGAATTCTCCTTTAGGAATGCCTTCTTCGTCAAATTTGTGGGGAAAAATAGAGACTCTTTTAAGCATATTAACAAAATCACTGACAGATACTATTTTATCAACATTAAGAAAAGAATTAAATGTAATTACACAATCTTTTAATGAACGTCTAGATGAAATTGAAATTAAACTCACAACCCGAATCAAAACACTAGAAAAAGATTTTGATGAAAGATTTGCTTCATTAAACAATTTAATTCTCAACTGCGAAACCAAACTTGAAAGCTTTGAAAATCACTGCCACGAAAATAAAACACAAACAATTGAAAATGACACTACGCAACTGAAAACTCAGATCGATGCTTTGGCCCGAAGAAATATTGCAAGCGATCTTGTACTTCACGGTATTCCTTTCCGTCAAAATGAAAACTTATATGAAATTTTTCACAAATTTTGCACAAGAATTGGCCTTGAGTCGATCAGACCTAACAACGCGCTACGTATCACACCTAAAAACAACAACTCTGCTAGTGCGATTATCTTGAAACTTCCGCACGAAAATGAAAAAAACATTGTACTGAGGAAAGTAAATGAATTTTATAAAGCAAGCTCTCGTGCAGTTTCCATACATGACCTTGGCTTTGAAAATAGCAACAAATTTGTGAGAGCGTATGAATGTCTTACTAAATTTAATCACAATCTTTTCCGTAAAGCCAATGAGTTGCGCAGAAGAAAGCTTCTTCATTCGGTGTTCACCAGGCATGGAAAAGTCTACGTCAGAGATGGTGCTGATAAGAGACCTGTTTGTGTCAATTGCATATCTTGGCTAAATGATTATGCTAATGCTATTGAGGGTAATGCTGTGCAGGGGAGTGAATTGCTAGGAAATGAACCTGATTGTAATGTTGCTGTTGATGTTGTTGCTGCTGGTGGTGTTGCTGCTGGTGGTACTGTTGCTGTTATTGATGGTGTTGTTGCTGCTTCAAATGGGGTTGCTGAAAACAATACTCCAGTCATCGTAACATAATATAATTTTCTTATTTTCTTTTGCAAAATTTTTCAAGCATTTCATTTTTCATTTTTTCAAGTGGGTACAAAGTTTCTCATTTTACTTTGTTTTTAAATCACATAATTCATCGAGCTTTAAAGATTTGAATTTGTGTACTAATGCTAGTCGTTTTCCATACCTTATATCTAATTTGTGTAAGAAACTTTAATTTGAAAACCATTAATCAAGCTTTTTGTAAGTTTTAGGTAAAAAAAAAAAAAAAATATGTCTGTTACAAATCCTGATATTATAAGATCTATTTGCAATGTTCTGTGTAATGTGCATGATGAACTAAATGTATGTCACATTAATGCTGGTAGTGTTCCTTCTAAGTACACTGTCCTTTTTCAAATGTTGAGTAGTTCTAAGATGGATCTAATAATGGTCTCTGAATCATGGTTAAATGAATCAATTTCATCTCAACTAGTTGGTTTCCCTGAGTTTAAACTGTATAGGAATGATCGTGGCTCTCGAGGTCGTGGTGTATGCATATACATTAGGGAAAACATAACATCAAAAACCATTTATTCTTCATCAGAATCTCCTTTAGAATTCTTGTGCATTGAAATTTGTAACTGCAATGAAATATGCCTTTTGGTTGTTGTGTACTGCCCACCCTGTTCATTTAAAGAAGATAATTTATTTGAATTAGAAGAAACTTTGCTTCATCTCAACACAAAGTACTGTCATATTTTAGTTGGCGGTGATTTTAATGTAAACCTACTAGTTAATAGTTCCACTTCACGTCTTTTCAATTATTTTTGTGACAAAGTATGCTTAACTGTTGTGAATAAATTGTATCCAACATGCTATCAGTCAGTGTTGAACCCATCACTAATTGATATTTTTCTTACAACTTCTAAAGAAAAAGTTCTGTGCAATGATCAACTAAAGCTTACATCGGATTTTATCCATGATCTAATTTTTTGCTGTTTTCAATTTGATAAGAAGAATCTGCGTACCTCTAACACTTTCAGTTATCGGTCTTATCGCTCTTTTAATTTCGTAGAAGTTCAAAACTATGTTGGAAACGATTACTGGAACGATATTCTATACACTGTTAATGTTGACAGCAAAGTTTTGCTGTTCAATAATTTACTAAATTTACTTTTTGATACATATGTTCCGATAGTAACTAAACAAGTTAAAAGAACTAGAAATTGCCCTTGGTATAATAGAGATATCGAAATTCAAATCAAAGAAAGAGAACGTTTTCACAAAAGATATAAGAAATACCTTTCTGAGTACAATAGACGTCAATATACTTTTGCTAGAAATAAAGTTGTCTCTCTTATACGTTTAAGTAAGAAAAATTATTTTCTACAAAAACTTGATGTCTCGTTAAACTCTAAAGTGCTTTGGAAAAACTTAAAAGACATTGGTATCACTGGAAATAAAAATACACAACAGTGTTTGATAGATCCAGAAGTAATTGCGTCATTTTATGCTCCTCACTTACCTAGTACGAGCTCTTCTCTAACTCTGCCAGAAAACGAAGTTGGCTTATTTTCATTCAACTGCGTCGATGAAATTGAAATTATTAGTGCTGTAAAGTTGGTGAAATCGAATGCAGTCGGCTCTGACAAAATTTCTCCAAAATTTATTCGCTTAATTTTACCAATTGTTCTTCCACCTTTAAAACATACTATAAAAAGTACTATAAATTATATTATTATTATACTATAAAAAGATTATATCTTATTGTATGATGTAAATAAATAAAATAGCAAATACAAATACAAATACAAATATAGAAAATTTCCGTTATGTTTAAAACTCAGTAGCTGCTCAGCAGTGGAATCATCAAGTCCTAATTTCTGCAAACGAGTAAGCGCATCTTTCGTCATTTCTTTTTCTCCTTTCATATTTTTTTTTTAAAATTTTACTACAAAGGCGAATGTTTCCCGGGTTGCCGCAGTTCAAAAACAAAATTCCAGGATTTTCCACGAGAATTTTATATATTAGACTTTACAGTCTCAGTGTTAAAGTCTTATTTATCAATTTAATTTGTTTAAAAATAAATTCTGGAATCACATTTTTTGCTCAGAAAATTCATTGCGATAACAGTGTAAGTTTTCTTCTTAATTTTTATTTAAATCGATTTTTGTTTTATCAATTTAGTGGTTTAAATTTTAATCGCTTTATTTTTGAAAAATTGTTTTTTAAATATTCTTCAACCATTTGGAAGTTAAAAGTTTTATACTTGAAAACCTATCAGCGGTTCTTTGTGCTGTGATTTTTAGTATTCCATCTCCATCGACCATTGACAAAACGAATAGGTGAAAATTCTCATTTTGTTTTAAAGTGATTTACATAACCTTAAAAGTACTTACCTACTCATCACGTGTCACGAGCTCCAACCACCAACTGTGCTGTAAGTATACTTTTTTATATAAGTAATTTTATTAATTCTATTTCTATGTGTTTTGTACAGTGAGCAACGCCAAGAAAACGCAAAAGGGATGATTTGAGCCGCAATACAAGTATAGGTCCAGAAGTATGAAAGATAAAAGATCCCATAGAACCGAAGTACGAATCCAGCAACAAAATGCTGATTCACGTGTGAGCATGCAGCAATTGCGTCAATAACAATCAAATGATACAGGATGTGAGCGCAATTAAGTTATACGTTTAGAACAACGACAATTACGCCGCTTAACGGTTAATAGACTCAGAACAAGCGACCAACAACGCCAACAGGTACATCGTGCATTTAAATCTGATTCATTTTTGCGTCTAGCATTCCAGTATGAGCCCTATATTGAATATTATGCTCATTCAAAAGTGGTAATATGTGATAAGTAATTTTAAGAAATAAACTATAATAACTTAAAAATAATATTGTTTGGCATTTGTTATTTTTATATTCCCCTATCGCTCATAGCGCTCCATGCCTATTTCACGCATATACCACATGCTTATACACTTATAATAGGTATGTTGCTTTTTGTCTACACTAGAACTTATCTAGAAACTAGAAATAATTTATAAGGCAAAACAACGTTTGCCGGGTCAGCTAGTTTTCTTATAGATACGAGTTATTTAGTTTGTTACGGATTCAATTCATTTATTTTACTGATTTCAAAATTGCCAGGCAGGAAATTAACAGTTCGGGTACAAACGAGTTACCATTTCAAAGCAGACTGGTCGGGGCATTGCTGCCGCACATACCGATTTACTGACTTTGTATCAATTTTTAGAGCCATCTAGTAGTCTTACTGGAGTGGAATTTTTTCTCTAGGCCTGTGATTGGGCGATTTTTTTTCTGTTTTCTGGCAACGCTGGCGCTGAGGCGGCTATGTTGTGACTAACTTTCGCATCAAATTTACATTAGAGTGGAAACTGACGAAAATATCGCAGCTATATCAGCAAGTGCTTTAGTGATGACCGTAAATTATTATCTATTTGGTGTCGTCACTAGTAATGGTGAGCGCTAACGTGCAAGACGGTGCGACATGCCGCACGGCACGCTTAACAAAGTTAAGTTTCATGTCTATACCAAGCCCGTCTGAAATGTTGGAAAGAGTATGCCAAAATCGGAGTAAGCTAATGCATTATTTGAGATGCAGCCGCTGCCAACAGTTTCTTGCCATATTCTTTAGATATTAAATTATATCAACCGTAGTATCGATTCAAATAAAGGTTTCATGCATTTTCCTAAATTCTACACGTGTTTTTCTTCTTTTTTTCAATTGCCTTGAACATAATGTATAGGTACTTTTTGGGGGCTTGGTAGGCATTACAGTTCAGGCTTAACCTGGCCCTCAAACTACATCTTTGGACAACCATTCTACTCCACTTTTGCACTCCAAGTCGGTTAAGGGTTCTTCCACTTGATTGTAACACCTAAGTCGAGATCTCCCCCTTCCGCGATTTCTCTGCAATGTGCTTTCAAAAACCCACCGAGCTGGGCTAACGTTGACAAATTAAGAACTGATGCAGATGGTCGTTATACGCTCACGGCTCGCCAGTTGTGCACATAGAAGATAGAACTGAGATCCTTAAACGGACTACGCAAAACCTGAGAATTAGAGGTAACCTTAGAATGCAGCAGACATAACTGCCATCCAAGAAGTGCGTAGATTGACACTGGCATAAAGAAGATGAGAAACTGCGACATCTACCATGGCGACTGCTACAAACAACAGCAACAACGTCTATTGGGGTGCGGATTTGTTGTTAGAGGAGGACTCAGGGATAAAGTTATCAGACAAAATCTAATAAACGAGCGTATAATGGCCATCCGGATCAGGGCTTAATTCGCCAACTTTCGCCTTATATCCGCCCACGCCCCCACAGAAGAGAAAGGCGAAATGTCGTAAGAGTTTTTCAACGAGGTTCTCGAAGCTGTGCCCCAGAGATGACGTCGCGTCGGCGTCGTAGGGAAGGAGAACATCTTCGGAAATACTATCGGTCAGTATAGACTGCATGAAAAAACATCCAAAAACTAACTCAGGAAAAAAAAAATTTTAAATCAAAAAATTTATATACTCTACTTTATGGAAGATTTTGTGCAAAGATTTTGGCTTGCGACCTTATAAGATCCAGCTTGTGCAAGAGTTAAAGCCGCGAGATTATGCGATGCGTCGTGATTTTGGTATATGGGCCGAAAATGAGATTGTGGTCTCGATGCTGATTTTCATCGCAAAATTTTGTTCAGTGGCGACTGGCGAAGCTCATTTTTGGTTGAATGGTTACGTCAACAAGCAAAGTTGCCGCATTTGGAGTGAAGAGAATCCACATGAGTATCACAACATTACATCCACAAAAACTGACTAGTTGGTGTGCTCTATGGGCTGGTGGAGCCATGGTATGGTTGGGCCATTCCTCTTCCGAAGTGATGCTGGCGAGCCAGTTACCGTCAATAGAGACCGGTGTAGAGCCATGATAACCGACTATTTTGTTCCCGAATTGGATGGCATGAATGTAGATGAGATGTGGTTCCAACAAAACGGCTACATACCGCACAGCGCACGTCACAATTGATTTATTGAAGCAAATATTCGATGAGCGTATATTTTCACGGAATGGACCCGTCAATTGGCCACCAAGATCGTGTGATTTGACGCCATTCGACTATTTTCTTTGGGGATATGTGAAGTCACTCGGGTCTATCTCAACAAACCAGAAACGTTAGGGGGCTTGGAAGCCAACATTTCTCGGATTATTGCCGACATACGGCCTCAAATGCTCGAAAAAGTGGTTGAAAATTGGACCCTTAGACTTGGCTTTATTCGAACCAGCCGAACTTAAGATGGAGGAAATCCTTATCAGTCGGAAGTCCTTAGCCTACATTGGTGGACCTTTTTGAAGATTTGGGGAGAGAAGGGAAGAACTTTAACGTTCCAGCTTTTGATACCATATTAAAGTTTAGGTTGGGCCGAAAGCCATTCTAATATTGTCAAAGTGACGTAAGACTTTAGGTAGGAATTGATCATCTACCATGGATGTTTGTGTTGAGTGGTGTTGTCTTGTGTATTTTACCGTGTTCACCATAGGCTGATGGATCCTTGGTTGCGCTTTACTCTCCTTGAATTATGCAGCCACACCCAAAAAAGGAAGAACACGTAGTAGTTTTTTAAGCATGCAATGAAAATTCAAGACAAAATTCGTCTCCACATTCCGTCAACAACATAAATTCGTTACCCGCAAGAAGATGTCCAAAGGGGATAAATCGCAACACCGAGGCGGCCAATTGTAGTGGGTGCTTCATTTCGGCCTAAACCTTTCTTCAAAAACGCACTGTTTGAGCTTCATTCATCATACGCTTACTTGATGATGAATGTCGTCTTAAAAAGTTGCTTCATAATAGATTCCAAATATTCAACCTTTTCACACTTGAGAAGTACATTTCCATTCAAATAAATTTTCAGAACAGCCATGACTGGACCAGAAAATGGGTAGCAGAAGTATTTAGTTCTTTTGGTCTAAAAAGATACTCACTACATTCTAAAACCATTCATCATACGTCAAAAGCTTTTTGAAGGGATGTAGGATCCTTATGCTGGCTCCATCATCAGTAAAGAAAAGTTAGATAGACATTGGTGTTCTGTACTTTATCTTCCCGCAGGTAGTAAGAAGCTTTTTACACTGTTTTTGCTACGAGATAGCAAAAATGTTGCATTCTTCTGGGGAGTATACGGTTGGTCTGTTTGCATCCAATGGAGGCATGTCATCTACGATTGTGCTCTTGACAGATCCAATCGTTGATCATTGAGGACCCTGGCAGATCTAGCGACGCCGACGGTTCAGGTCCGGAAAGCTGTCGGAGATCCTCGCCCCGAAAGTTCATCGGCGATTTTTTTTTCTGATGGCCAGAATTCAGAGAGCTCTCGTATTCCTGAATCACTATAAAAGAGAGGGTTGAGAAGGGCCTTAAGAACATCCGTCCAAAACTAGAGTATAATTTTCTTATCTAGGTGCTCCCCAAACATCTTGAAAATTCTTAAATCCCGAGGCTCCTTGACAAGGTATTAAACAGAGTCTTAAGACTGCAAGGTAATGGTTCAATCGATTGATTCTCTTGAACATCATTAAAACGTTTCCTGTCTTCCTCCCTTTTTATCTCATTTTTCACAAACAGTACTCTACTAAAAAAGCCAGTTCCATTCCTCTGATTTCCATTTCCTCTGTAAAAATTTAGACGTTACACTCGCCTCGCCTTAAGTACAGAAAAGGAAGCTAAAAGCGAAGCGGAAAAAAATTTGGCAAGGGGAGTATGGGTTTGTCTTCTGAAAATTAAAAGTTCGCGCGAATTTGTTTCCGCTTCGCTTTTAGCTTCCTTTTCTGTACTTAAGGCGGCGGCTGCTGATTTTTTTTTAAGTTCATCACTAATATCTTAAAATTGAACTAAGTAAGAACACATCTTTTACACACACAGGCGAATTTCTAACTATTGCTTTATCTTATGCTCAAAAACAAAACATTTGAATACATCAGACCTTCACACTATGAATGATAAGCGTGGGAGTTGCTTAGATGTCATTAAGCCAATAATCCCTTTAGTCATGCCGCAAAGGGCTGTAAACACAGATGACAAAGATGATGCAAATTTCTACATTTGGCCCAATGTCACTAGCTAATTTGGCCTTATGGCACTTCTACAAAGCGTCATTATACCAAACCTTAATGTTTGGCCCAATGTCACTTTGCAAAAGCGTCATTGTGCCAAATTTCTACATTTGGCATAATGTCGCTTGGCACAATGTCACGGCACCGAACGAAACATATGGCATAATGTTTAATGACATTTTTTCTTTAAAAAATCACCCGCTACGTTAACCATTTAACACTTTTTATCCACGGCGACAATCAGCCTCAAAGTCTGTGTCGGTTTCGAACAGACTTTAAAGATTTTTACAACCTTTGTACTGGGCTTTTGTCAACAGCTGTTTCTGCTCATTTTCCCTCTCTCGCTAATGTCGACGTATGAGTATAGTGGTCTCGAACAAATAAGTAACTTTATTTTCAGAATTTAAGTTTCAAGAGGTAAGCAAAACTTTACCTGTTTCAACATGCGTCATATCAACAAAACTTTTCTTTAGAAAACATTTCATGTTTATGCCACATAAGTTTTTTTTCAAAAAAATTCATTTGTTTAAGGCGCTGTAGTTTAGCAAAGTCACTGTATCCGGGATCTAAACCTTAAGTATCGAATAAAATACAATTGAAGAAATAGAAAAAATTTGAGTCAATCCAATGTTAGCACCAACTCGGATGAGACGTTTTCCAATAATGAACATCCGACAACATCTTCATCAAGGACTTTAAGAAGCGTATGGACGGGAAACATTGACTTGTTTGAAATGATGTATAAAAAAAAAATTTTTAAGCTTCATAATTGCTTCACTTGTTTGCTCTCAATGTTTACTGAGTGACAGACAGTTGGCTTTGAAACCAGACTTTTTTGTTTTTGTGGAAATTTTGTTCCACCCCAAGAACACTGTTGCCATTTCCACTTGCTCCCATTCAAACTACCTGGAAGTAAAATACAAGTCCAAGTTGCTTTAAGAAGAATGAAGTAAAAAACTCAAAGCAGAAGAAGAAGACGACGAAGACAACGAAGGAGAAGAGAAAGTCTATAAGACGAAAGTCTTAAAGAAGAGAACGTTGAAGAAGAAATAGAGGAAGGAGAAAAAGAAGCAAAATAAGAAGGAATATTAGAAAAAGAAAACAAACAAGAAGAAGAGGAAGACAGCGAAAAAAAGAAGTAACAGAAGATGAAGTGAATAGCAAGCAGAATATAAGAAGTTGTAGAGTAAGGGAAAAAAAGAAGAAGAAGAAGAGGAAAAGGAAGGCGAAAAAGAAGAAGAAAAATAGAATAATTTCTTACAGCTTTTCTGTCAACATAAAAAATATGACTAAATTTTTTTTAATTCACTTAGCAAAGCAATATCCAGTTAAATAGTTGAATTTATTCCGGATTCGAAAATCTGGCCTGGCAACACTGCTTACGAACAGTTTAAGCTACGAACGTACATTTTTGTTTACATTTCCCTAAATTCTTTAAAAAACAATCTCTATGTCAAATTATTTCATGATTACTGCTGCTCAAAAATCAACCAACTTAAGACGGGTGTAGGTCTTATGATCTCTTCTAATAGTTGTCAATTGTCTTCTGTTGTTTAAAGTAACTGAGTGATTGTGCACAAAAGTTCCAAAATAAAGTCAATGAACTTAATAGTTAATAGTTAAAAATAGGCCTTAGATTGCCCCATGCTGAAACTTCATTGTTCTTCATTGATTCATAAAATATGTCATCTGCGAGATTAATTTGGTATTTGAGTAGCGTTTGGCTAGTTCTTGTCGGTGGAAATAAAGTGATTGCTGAGAAAGAGTTTGTGAAGTCATTAGATGGAGTTGAAGAACTGTTGAGAACAGAGGCCTTCCTAGTAGAGAAGTTACAACTTTATGTGACTTCCATGACTACGCAATTGGAAATGCTCAAGAGGTGAGTGATATTGCCTACTTTTTTATAATTTTATTTCAGTGCACTATTGTTCAAATACCTGCCAACTATTTCATAGTACTTTACAATATTATTACACAACATCCAAATTTTATAGTTCGAACACATATCAGAGTTCAAAGGTGGGATTAAACTACATAAAGAAATAAATTAAGTGCTGGAGCTTTTACATTATTCTATGTCTAAATTGTGTAACTTTCAAAACAACTATGGCTCAAAATAAAGGGACTGAGGAAATGTGTTTGAACGACCCAAAAAAAAGTTACGAAGACTTAGGTACATTCAATGACATTAAAAACTGGTATGCAATTTTATATTGGTGCAAGTAATTAGATATAAAAAAAAAATATGTTAATACATATTGATATGTTATGTAAGTTAATTGAGTTTTGATATAACTTTGAATTTAGAAGTCTTCTCGTATTATTCTTTTCCTGTAAGTTAGAGCTGTTTCAATGAAATGTGATAGTTTTTGCCAGTCCTTTGCATTAAAAATAGCTGAAAACTCGGTTTGTTGCAAACAGTTTTCTTGTCATGTTTGTCGCCGTATCTCTACCAAAATTGGGTATCTTGCGTTGAAAAGAAAAACATTTTCTCTTCCTTTGGTGTTACACAAAGAGCATTCTAGTGCTAGATCGTTACGATGCGGTATGAAATTGAGCGGTAACAGCTCTACTCTGGCTCGGAAAAGGTTCGATATTGTTTCAGTGCTAAAGCGGTCCTTGTAGTAGTTTTTGTCGCCTAGGTCGTACTGCAGCTTCGAATAGGTTTCCTCATGAAGTGAACTCTAGCCTGTTTCACATAGTCTTTTCTTACTTTGGAATGTAGCTTTTCAATCAAGTTGTTGTCAAGGAATGGTTTCCACACTGCCAAATTATCCAAAGTAAGGTGGAAATTGATTTCACAAATGTCCGCCAATTTTTTTAACTTTATTCTTCAAACCAAGAGCGTTGGGACCTTATTATTCAAACTGCAACCTTTCTTGCTATTTTTTCAGTGCTGCTGCTCATAACTTTGATGATGTAGTTAAAGTGGAGTGAGGTAGTTTACGAAGACAGCAGTAAAGCTAACGTTTTTGCTTCAACGTTTCTGAATAATCACACTGTGTCCCAAACCCTTGGTGATAGTACTACAAACAACCTCGTTAGCAACACAGTAACTTCATTCAATGAACAGATCGTTGATACACCTATCAATCAGTATGTTTCAAGGACAGATGTGGAAGATATTGTGAGCAACATAAAATCAAGAAAGTCCGATGGACTTGACGGCATTAAAAATATTTATGTATATAAAAGCACTAACTAAAGAAGGGTTTCAATTTCTTGCATTTTTGATAAATGCATGTCTTAAAATTCAATACTCTCCAATGACGTGGAAATGTGCTAAAGTTGTGTCAATTATAAAACTAAGAAAGCCCTGGAAACATCCATGTAGCTATCGACCAATAGGCTTACTTAGTTGGCTGAGTAAAATGCAGGAAAAGATTCTTAAAATTAAGATTATTAAAAATAATTGATGATAAAAAAATAATACCAAATGAACATTTTGGGTTCAGAAAGTTTCATAGCACATCTCATCAAGTTTTAAGGCTGTGTAACCATATTAAAAAAAATCGTCTGCTTGGTAAATCAACGGCCCTAGTCCTGCTTGACATTGAAAAAGCTTTCGACACGGTATGGCATGATGGGATTGTGCACAAAATGGTAAATCTTGGGTTCCCTGCGTACTTGGCAAAAACTACCCAAAGTTTTCTGTCCAACAGATGTTTTCGTGTTTTTGTTAACCCTTAAACCCTACCCATCCCGGGAGAAACACTATTGCTACCCTGGGGTCTTAGGGATAACAAAAAGTTTTTGCCCCGATTTAATAAAAAAAAAAAACAATTTAATCAAAAATTTTATTTACTAGCATAAAAGATAGGAATGTTTAATTATGAAAAATATTTTAAAAGTTTACATCAAGACAATTATGACACACTGAGCGGCTATGTTCGCCACAAAGTGGATTTCGGCAACTGGTGCATCGTATTTTGGTCTTGCGGTCTTTGTCTCGTGAACACACGGCACATCTATTTTTTGTAGTGACTGAAGATGTTGACTCAGCCACAGGTCGCCTCTTTTTTAAAATATCTCCAATGAGGACCTGGAGATTGGATGGCAAAGTTGGCCAAGTAAACCTCTCCTCCATTTGGGATTTAATGAGTTCCAAGGCTAAGTTTTTTTAAGAAAATTTCGACTTATTTGAATATTATCGGACGCTATTTTGAGGAGGACATATGTACGAATTCACACCAACAATATTTAAGATCCCATAAAACATAGCCAATGGCCATCGTTTCGCTTTTCTTGAAACACTGTCAAAATGTTCAAAAACTTTAACTATCACTACCCTGGGGTCTATGGGACCCTGAAGCTCAAATATTTTCAACTGCACCACTTGAAAATTAATAAATGACTGATTTTTAGACGTCTGCTGCGATAATATGAGAATTCCATGGGTGGCACTGGTGTGAGTTGCTTAATTTTTAAAAAATTCAAGAAAATGTATGTTTGCAATGGCGCTGGACCCCAGGGTAGGGTTTAAGGGTTAATAGTAGTTCTTCGAAATGTAATGCTATCAATCAAGGTGTTCCACAAGGATCAGTCCTGGGTCCTTTTTTGTATCACATTTTTACATCTGATATTCCAAGATTGTCTGAATGGGAAATAGCTATCTTCGCTGATGATACTGACATCTTTTCATCTCATGAATTTGGTCTCGGTGTTGAGACAAATTTACAATATGCCGTTGAAAGGATGATCCAGTATTACAATAAACGGAAAATTAAACTTAATGTTGAAAATGTGCAAGCGATCTTTTTTAGCAGAAAAAGAAAACCTTGCTACCTCCAAACCAATCAGCTTTGCATAAACGGAGTAAGAGTCAACTGGGACTCGACCGTAAAGTATCTGGGGATTCACTTAGACCAAAAATTACAATTAGTATGCATGTTGCCAAAACCTTACAAAAAGTAAGCATAGCAACCATGATGCTGTACCCATTTATAAATTGAAAGTCAATGTTGAGCAACGCCAACAAAATTATTGTCCATAAAGTTGTCTTCCAGGCTATCCTTCTGTATGGATGTCCGGTGTGGGGAAGTTGTGCTAAATGTCATATATATAAATTACAAGTATCGCAGAAATTACTAAAAATGATGCAACACCTCTCTCGCTATCCCTCTACGATTAATTTGCATTCAAGAATTGATAAACTTACAAACAAATTCTAAGAAAACTGTGATAGTTGTGACAGTCCACTTAACAGTCCTAACCATTTTTCTAAATCCGAATTGAATAGTACTCTTGTTTTTGAATGAAATAATAATTTACCTATGTCTTTGCCTATGGACTTCTAGGTATATTAAATGATTTTCCATTAATTACTTAGTGATTTGTATTCTTGGTTTGTTAACATTCTAATTATAAGTTTCTTTATCTATTTAGACATTTATATATTTATTTATTATTTACTTATTTATTTATTTATTTATTTTTTTTTTTGTTTATTTATTTATTTATTTATTTATTTATTTATTATCCTCTTCCTTCTTTAATAACTATCTTTAAAGTAATTTAAACGCATCAGATTTAATTCAATTTATTTATTCAAACACTTATTTATTTATTTATTTACAAATTAATTTATTTACAAAATTATTTACGTATTTATTTATTAATTAATTTATTTATTTACTTATTTGTTTGTCAGTTTGATATTTTAATAGTCTTAATATATTTAAATTACGTGTCACGATGTTTGTCTGCGATGGACTCCTAAACTACTTAACCTATTTTCATCAAATTTGTACACCGTGTGCAGTTTGATCCAACTTGAAAGATAGGATAGCTTACATCTCAATTAAGTTACGTTAGCCACAGCATTATTTATATATAACTAGCTGACCCGGCCACGTCAGCTAGTAATATATGTATATATATTTATTTTTTGCAATAAGCTTAAGTTCAAATTTAATCATAGTCTTTAAGTAGAAATGTACCTTCATTCATTTATTATTATTTAATTATAGTAATTTCTCTTTTTTTTGTTTTGAATGTTTTATTTGTACTTTCCTTCAAAGTCAATTTTTCCATTTCTTCTTATTTATAGATATAATACTTCTGTAGAAAGATATAAATATATAAAATCTCTGTATTATATACTGTGCGGTAGCTTACCAAATGTAAATGTGAATACGAAAAAATAAATATCATCTATCTACATACCGTAAACCGGGGTTACTTTGCACCGTTTTTTCCCCCTTTTCTTATAAAGCCTCTAAAAAGTTTCAGAGAATTTTTTTTTTTATATACTTCTTTTTTTATTTCATTAAAAAGATATGAAATAATACATTTTAGTTATGAAAACTTTCGGGGTTTCTTTGCTCCGGTGCAAAGTTACCCCAAAATTACGAAAATTGGTATGTTTTCACAAAAAAAAAGTTAACTTTGTGTAAAATTAAAAAAAAAGACACTTAAACGGTAACAAAAATACTCACTTTTTATATTTGGATACACTCGCTTTTACACTTCAAAATTTTCTACCCCGAAAAAACTCACAGTTAGGTCGCTCCTCCTCGGACTACAATGGTTGAATGAAAAATAAACGTAGGTATGCAGCTGCACATGATTTCGCACACACACAAACACTACATTATGTTACAGTAAGACAGGTGAGCAAAACTGAACGTGTCTGAACATAAAACGAATTGTAAACTCTTTATAACAATGGCGCAAAGTTACACCCGCAGGCGCAAAGTAACCCCGGTTTAAACATTTTGCTACACAGAACCAATTACATTTTTCGAGATAGACAGCTTTTTGACCAGATGATTTTCTGTGTACAGATGGCTTGTCACAGTAAAACCTAGGTATTGGTATTTGCTAACGGTTTCGATCGATTCTCCTAAATAGTACCATTTTTCATTTGCTGCCAAACGTCCTGTTCCTTTTCTAAAGACCATGGTTTTTTATTTGCTTAGATTAAAGCCGAGATTCCAATTCAAACAGTAATTGCGTTATTTGTTAATCATTGATTGGATAGATTGAGGTGATTCCCCTAAAAAGGGCAAGACCATCTGCGTACATTAGTACCTCAATCAGAAATCCATCTATCATTATGCCACAAGTCATGTCTATGATCAGCTATTCGATAAAGAGGCAAAATGCGGATGGGCTGAGATTACATCCTTGCTTTAACCCTACGGACGCGGAGAACCAATCTGAGAGACTTTGCCCGTCCCAGACTGCGTAAAGTGTTTCATTATGTATGTTCTCACTTCTCAATCATCCTTCCAAACTTAAGCGATATTCCACCTCTAAACAGTTTAAAAATTAGAGCTTTTCTGTCGATAGAATCGAAGGCACCTCGGAAATCTACGAAATATTGCGTTTAGTTTCTTTTGTCTGTAAAGATACGTTTCTGCGATATTGGTCAGGCTAAATATATGGTCGAAGGTGGAATATCCTTTCCTGAATCCAATTTGAAATTCGCTAAGAAGGTGGTTAATTTCGATTCATGTTGTGAGGCGGCATCTAAGGATGGAAGGATATTCCCTAATAGTTTGACGGGTCCGTTTTATCTCCATTTTTGTAAATAGGGAATATAATTGACTTTCTAAAGGCTTCTGTTGCTTCTCCTGCACTGAAAATATTATTATACACTTTTGTGAGGTGCATTAAGAATTCTTTTGTTGAGAATTTACGAAATTCATTTGGATTGCGATCGTGTCTAGGAGCCTTGTTTGCTTTGGCTTTGGCTGCAACAGATTCTAATTCCAATAGCGTTACTTCCCTAACTGATATTTGGTTTTGTAGACTTGGTTAAGCGTATTGAATTGGTTGGGAGAAGATTTCAGTATTCGAAATAGGCTCTTAAAATGTATACACCTATAGACATCTCTGTTGCAAAAGTTTTGCCTTTGATATTTTGTATTACCTTCCAAAAATCTGAAGTGTTCTTGTTTGGCATAAGCTTTTGAAAGTTCGATTTGCTTCAAGATAATCTTCTTTTAGTGGCATTGAAAATTTGATGCAAGTCCAGTAGCGCAAAAGATCGTTTCCTGGAAGACTCACAATCCATATCAAACCAGAATGATTTAATTTTACAAGCGTAAGGTTTTGAGTGCATACCAACATTTGGAAGATTTTATTTTATACTAGTTTTCATAAACAAACGTTTTTTTTTTTGAAAATTATTGAGGCTGTCCCAATTGTCTTCTTAAATTGCCACACAGTTCTTTTTGGGACTTTATCTACTTTAACCGTGACGGAAAATGAAACGAAAAACCAACCGATATGACACAATGGTCCGATTTGCATAGAGGAGATGATGCTTGAACGCTATACTTTTCGGGATGAAATGTGAGAAATAGGTCAAGAGTGTTTGCCACATGGCCTTTAATGTCTGGAACACGAGCCCATCAATGAGCGAGCTGGGTAAAATGATTCAACTCAGCAAAGTTGATCGTATTGTGGTAGAATTTCCTGCATTACTCCTCTTTTTAAGTCAGGGAAAAAAGAACAAGTGGTTAATTATAGGCCTATAAGCCAAATGCCTACCGTGCCCAAATTGCTTGATAAACTTGTGCAGAAAAAGTTTTTCAATATTATTGAAAACTGTATTTCCCACGTTCAGCATGGTTTTTTCAAAGGACGATCTACATGTACAAATTTGGCCGAGTTCACTAATTTTTGTTCGTCGGCTATGGAAAAGGGTGTTCAAGTTGATACTGTCTAGACTGACTTTGTAAAAGCATTTAGTAGAACCAATTTAAACATTTTATTGGATAAACTCAAAGCATATGGATTCGATGGCACAATCATAAAATGGTTCAAATCTTACTTGATCGGGCGGAAGCAAGTAGTTATCATAGGAAACTACCATTCGAGGAAAATTCAAGTTTATTCGGGAGTTCCTGAGGGCAGCCATTTAGGTCCCCCCATGTTCTCATTGTATATAAATGACATCGTCAATCTTGCAAAAAACTGTCGAATTCTGATTTTTGCAGACGATATCAAATTTTTCAAGATTATTTCAAATTTAAATGATTCTTTTGCTTTTCAAAATGATCTCAACATATTTGAAATCTGGTGCAGATCTAATGATCTTGAAATCAATATTGGGAAGTGTGCGGTCATGACTTATGGCCGAATTTTGCACCCAATTATGAAGAACTATGTCCTTAATGGAAATAATTTATCAAGAGTTGATAGTTTAAAAGACCTTGGAATAGTTTTTGATAAGAAACTGTCATTTGATCTCCATATTGATTATGTTGTATCCAAAGCGAATTCCCTTTTGGGATTCGTTAAAAGAAATTCTGTGGATTTTAAGGATCCGTATACAATAAAATCTCTTTTTTGTTCACTAGTTCGTCCTACCCTTGAATACTGTTCCATTGTTTGGTATCCCAGCACATTAAAAAATATTAACCGGATTGAAAGAGTTCAAAAAAATTTTTTGCGGTTCGCTTTAAGGAATTTTACATTGACAGATAATGCGATTTTAAGTTATAAGAAGAGATGCTTACTGTTGGGAGTTAAAACTCTAGAAAGGCGAAGAAAGGTTTATAGCGTAATGTTTATACGCGATATCTCGTGTTTTTCTATAAAAAGTGAGAGTTTGCTTTCTCTTATTTATTTTTATGCTCCACTTTTATATGATGTTCGTCATGAAACTTTGTATGGACAACGTGAGCCTCTCTCTCGTTGTGTCAGGCTGTTCAATTTAGTCTATGAAGATGTTGATGTTTGCATGCCCAGAGAACAATTTAAAAGTATTCTAATGGAAAACAATCATTTCTAAATTAAGTTATAATTGGATTTTTTGTAATGAATATTACTTTTTAAAAAATCTGTTGATTGAGAGATCGTAGATTGAATTAATAAATACTAAATACTAAATACTAAGTAGGTAGGCAATATCATTACGAACATATAAGGCGAGGCCATGATAGGAAAAGAAGAACAGCACTAAGCTATATCGAGGCAGTTTAAACTCTGAGGAATCAGAATCAAAACCCACCAGTGTTTCACTCAGAGCCTGCATTTTGTAGATTGAGCGTACAGAGCAAAAAAATATCGCAATCTTCTAACGTTGCTTAAATCGACCCGAATTCTACCCGACATAACGAATAACTAAAACAGAAAAACAAAGAAACAAACGCAGACGCTAACTAAGTCAAATCAACAAGTATGGGTCCTTTTAAGAACCAAAACTTTTAAACAATTTTGTGTATTAAAAGCGGTTCTCTCCGGACTACGGAATAGATAAGCTTCAACGCATGTTCTTAATTTTGAACAGCATGCCACGGCATCTTAAATCTTAATCATCAATTTATACTACTTAGCTCATATTGAGTGAGAGCAATTGAATACAAAACTAAATCAAGAAAAAGGTCAGGGAGTGGTATAACTTGCAGGTCAACAATATCTAAGCAATACTTGTACGGTGTGAAATTAGAAATTTAAAAACAAAACTTACGTCCTTTCAGTAAAGTTGCAGAAATTCAAAAGCAACACTCCGCTGCAGCTAAGAATGTGGAGGAATACTTTTCAAATCCAGTCAACGTTTATCTTCTAATACAACGTCTGCAGAAGGATTGGAGCTCCTATGAAGACACAATTCGAAACGAAATCGCCCCCCATGGTAAGTATTAGACAATATTTCACACAAAAACAATTATTTAATTGATGATTAAATTGTTGTAATATTTTACAACAATCCTTAGCTTTGCTGTATGTAATTGGATTTGCTCGTGCCCACTTAAAATTTCCCAGTAAAGAAGATGCAAAAAGCTTAGCTCTGGCAATGGTACGGCTACAGGATAGTCATCAATTGGATGTCTCACAAATTGTGGCTGGATTCATCAATGGTGTTAAACATGAGTGAGGTCTTAAATTGATCAATCCTGACCATTGTATTTTGAAAATTGTATGTATAGTCATTCAATGTCATGGAAAGACTGCTTTCATTTGGGTCAGGAGTTGTACAACTTAAAAGACTTCAATCACGCAATTCCATGGCTGAAGGAATCGTATCAAAGACATGAGCAATCCGAAATGAATAAAAATTCATCAGAGACAGTTAAGATCTTGGAACTGATGGCACTTTCTCACTCTGCAATTGGTAACGTGATCTTTTCTCCCTTTTCGCAAATATATTCATCAACTCGTTGTCCCTCCTTCTTAAAGGTGATTTCCAAAGTGCCATGGATCCTGTAGACAAGTTGCTTGAATTGCAACCCGACAGTGAATATGTGATAGGTTTCAAAAAACATCTGGTGTCAATGATTCAGAAAGGATATGGACCATCCGATGACAAGTTGTTAAGACGTGTACGTTGAAGTTGATCTTATAATTTTATTTCTTTTTTTTTCTTTTTGAGTTTTGTGGTGTTCGTGTGACTGACACAATTATATTTATTAAAGAAAGCATACGAATACAGAACCAACCAAAAAATATGCCGTGGAGAAGTTAAACCAGAGCCTTGGGAGGAAAGGGAACTTCGATGTAAGTTCTTCCATAGAGACGTCCCATACCGGCTCTTGATGCCATTCAAAATGGAAGAAGTTAATCTAGATCCGTATATTGTTGTCTTCCATGATCTCATGTCCGATGAAGAAACCGAGTCAATTAAAGAGAAAGCCAAGCCTACTTTGGCCCATTCGGTAGTTTATGATGCTTTTAATGATAGACAAACCACCTCCTTGGCCAGGACGAGTCAGAACACTTGGATTGAATACGATACTCTTCCAGCAGCAATTAGTCTTCGCCAAAGAGTTGGTGATATTACCGGATTGGATATGGAAGCTTGTGAAGATCTTCAGGTTGCCAACTATGGAATCGATGGGTATTATCAACCGCATTACGACTTTTTCTTCCGTGAAGAAGACTACAAAGAAAATGCTGGAAATAGAATAGCCACTGCTATTTTCTACGTAAGTTTTTCTTTATACGTATACAAATTGAAATCAGTTGAAAGGTGGAATTTTACTCACTTTATTCAGCTGTCAGATGTTGAGCAAGGGGGTGCTACTAGTTTTATATTTTTGAAGAGAGCCATACAACCAGAAAAAGGCAGTATGATGCTCTGGTATAATTTACACAAATCAGACGAAGCGGACCACAGAACCCTGCATGCCGCCTGCCCTGTATTGAAGGGCGAAAAATGGGGTAAGATATTGAGAGTCTTATGTTAGCAAAAACAAAAAGTGTTTCATTCTTTTTCACCCACAGTTGCAAACGTTTGGATTGGAAGTCGGGCACAAATCTTTAAACGACCATGTGGTCTGTATCCGGATCATGAGGATTCTCTTCAGTATAAAAAATATATTTGAAGCACTTTGAATAAAGAGTTAGTTTTTTTAATTTGTTACTCAAATCTATCTATCTATATATATCTTCTATATGTTAGAGTGGGTCAAAAAAATCGATTATTTTTTTTTTTTACAAATGCTACGGAAAAATGGGTTGCTAGACTCCTTAAAAAAATTCTCAAAAATTATGAGCTCTTAATTTTAATATTTAGGTCCTCCGCATCGCAGATTTGTATATTTTCCTCAGTCCAAAAGAAAAAAATTCATACCTCATCATTTATCGATTAAACAGAAAAATGTTCCAAAAGAATCTTTTAGGAAATTTAACGTTCTACAAAAAAGGTATCTTGTGTTTTTTCCGTAAACTTCACCATTTGAAAGATATTAAGGATTTAATTTTCATTATTTTAAGACAAATTTCATTTTTGTTTATGAATTTTATAACTCGACAATAAATGAATTTTACAAAATGCGCAAAACAAATTTTTGTTGGAAATTTACTGTTGTATAAAAAAGGTCTTTTATGTTTTAGCGCTGAAATTAACCGTTCCAAAGTTATTCATCATCAAACTTTTATGTGTACGGATTTTAAAAGTTTTTGGTGAGATATTCAAAAAATTTCAATTTAATTTATGAAGATTATTTGAAAGATATTTCAAATGGTGAAGTTTACGGAAAAAACACAAGATACCTTTTTTGTAGAACGTTAAATTTCCTAAAAGATTCTTTTGGAACATTTTTCTGTTTAATCGATAAATGATGAGGTATGAATTTTTTTCTTTTGGACTGAGGAAAATATACAAATCTGCGATGCGGAGGACCTAAATATTAAAATTAAGAGCTCATAATTTTTGAGAATTTTTTTAAGGAGTCTAGCAGCCCATTTTTTCGTAGCATTTGTAAAAAAAAAAATAATCGATTTTTTTGACCCACTCTAATATGTATATATAAAAATGAATTGCTGTTCGTTAGTCTGGCTAAAACTCGAGAACGGCTGAATGGATTTATCTTATCTTGGTCTTGAAATGTTCGTGGAGGTCTAGGGAAGGTTTAAAAGGCAAGTTTATATGAAAAAAAGGAATTGAAATAAAGTAAAAGTAAGAATTTCTTTATTCTTAACTGTAATGAATAAAAAATTAAATTAAAACAATGCTTTTGTTTTTTGTTTTGACAATGAGAAATTAAAAAAATAAATAACAAATAATATGACTATTGGATTGTTTGTTTTAGAATTCTTTTAATTTAATTTTTGACTGGTATGGTAAGAACAAAGATTTAAATTTTTTTTATTTAAAGTGTTACTTTTACTTTAATCCAGGCAATTTTTCAAATATTCCTTGGACTTCTACAAGTAATTCAAAATCTCACTTTCTGACCCGCCCGGCGCGCGTGGCGTAGCTTTATAGAAAGTCAAATTTGCGAAGAGAAACATCACGTAACCGCACTGATGACCAGCGAGAGACATTAACGAAAATAGTCTATATGGAGTGGATAGGTTAAGAATGCAACGAGTTCGTGCGCATCAGACATAACAAGTGCGAGCACGACAAAATGAAGTTGAGCGTAGTGCTTTTGTGATTCTGCAACTAGCAGCATTCTACTTTGATCCGAAAATAAATTATTACAATTTTTTTTTTCACAATAAATGGCTGACTATAATTATTTATTCCTACTTCATTGCGGGATTTACATAACCTCAAAAGTACTCGGGAACGGAATTGGAAACGTTAACGAGAGCTAGGTATTTGTATTGAAGAGCCACTAGAACTATAAATCCAATTTGAACGAAATTTGGAACACAAAAATGGCATAGAACCTGAGAAATAACATCTTAGGCTAGATTTCCTTTTTCAAATTCTCTCGGGAACGGAAACATAACCGGGAACTTGAAAAATATTAGACTGATTCCAAAAAATTTTTCGCCGCTGTAGTGCTGCATTGAACCCTGAGTACCAAGAACTATATTTCATCTTTGAATTCCCACAAGAACGGGATTGGGAACGGGAGCGGGAAAGGGAATGGGAACGGGAATTCAAAAACCACTGGAATGATATCAGATTTTTGTCGCTATTACAATACGACGTTATCCCCAAATAGCTTCAAAGATATTTTATCCCCATATTCCCACGAGGACGGGACTGGAAAAGAAAACATGCGGGAACTCTGAACCGATTACAAAAATTCTTTCTCTGTAAGAGTGCTTCATTGTCCCTGAGTAATATAGACTATATTTCATCACCATTTTCTCACTGGAACGGGAACGGGAACGGGAATTCAAAAACCACTGTTCTGATTTAAATACGGTTTATAAAAAGCGGTGTTATTCTCAGGTTACATAGACTATATTTCATCCCCATACGAGGACGGAATGGGGACTGAAACAAATCAGGAAACTTGGAAAATACTGGACCGATTCCAAAAATGCTGTCATCGTTAGAGTGCTCAAATGCCCCTGAGTAACAAAGACTATATTTCATCTCCACTCTGCCACTAGAATGGAAACTTGGGCCTGAGCTACGCCGGGCGGGTCAGCTAGTATATATATAAAAATCAATTGCTGTTCGTTAGTCTGACTAAAACTCGAAAACGGCTGAACGGAATTATATTATCTTGGTCTTGAAATGTTCGTGTAGGCCAAGGGAAGGTTTAAAAGGTAAGTAATTATGAAAAAAAGGAATTGGAATATGGTAAAAGTAACAATTTCTTTATTCTTAACTGTAATGAATAAAAAATTTAATTCAAACAATACTTTTGTTTTTTATTTTAATCATTTTTGACAACAAAAAATTAAATTAATAAAAGCAAATAATAAGATTATTTGATTGTTTGTTTTTGAAAATTATTTGAAATTTTTGACTGGTAAGAATTTAATTTATTGCCCATAAGTACAATAGACTATACTTCATCGCAAAGCGTGGATTGCTACATGCGCACATTTTACTTGGTTAGTGGACAAAATTAGGCCGGATGAGATTGATTCCATAATTTCAGCTGAAATTCCAGATGAAACAGTTTACCCAAAATTGCATGCAGTAGTTACCAAACACATGATACATGGACCCTGCGGACTCTTCAACTACAATTCACCCTGTATGGTCGACGGCAAGTGTTCCAAGCGATACCCGATACCCAAGAAATTGCTTGCTGAAACCATAACGGGAAATGATGGATACCCATATGCGGACAATGGGCGATCGGTAATTCTCAAGATAAGAGGACAAAATGTTGATGTAGACAATCGTTGGATTGTGCCATACTCGCCAATATTGTCCAAAGCTTTTGAGACTCATATCAATGTGGAATATTGTAACTCTGTGAAGTCGATAAAGTACATATTTATGTTAATATGTTAAAAAAGGTAGCGATATGGCTGTCTTCGCTGTAACCAATGCAAATGATGAAATATCACCGTACCAGATGGATCGCTATGTAAGTAGCAACGAAGCAACTTGGCGTATCTTTTCATTTGCGATCCATGAAAGACACCCTACAGTAGTCCATTTGGCAGTCCGTTTAGAAAATGGTCAACGAGTTTATTTTAATAAATCGAACGCGGCAGACAGAGCGGCATGTCCACCGTCGACAACATTGACAAGCTTATTTACAGTCTGTCAAAGTGATGATTTTGCTCGCACTTTACTGTACGCTGTTATGCCACGCTATTACACATGGAATGCATCATCGTAATCGTTTCAGCGTCGAAAACAAGGAACACCAGTTGAAGGGAATCCAAATGTATTTGCTTCAGACGCTCTGGGTGGCATCTACATAGTACATCCAAATAACGACGAATGTTATTATTTGCGATTGTTGTTGGTGAATGTTCGTTGTCCAACATCGTTTAAACAACTGAGAACAGTTAATGGACAACTGTGTGCGACTTACCGTGAGGCATGTCAACTATTACATTTACTTGAGATCAATTCACACTGGGATGATACGCTCAAGGATTCCGTAATATCTACATCGCCGAAACACCTATTTGCAACATCGCCAAAAATAGCGCAATGATTGCTTGGGATGAATGCACAATGGCCCATAAGAGGTCACTGGAGGCACTGGACAATCAAAATATTTTTGGTGGGGCCATGATTCTGTTGTCAGGTGATTTTTGTCAGATTCTTCCAGTTATTCCCCGATCAACTGTAGCTGATGAACTAAATGCATGCCTAAAGTCATCGAATTTGTGGCGGTACGTAAGTCACTCCAATTAACAACTAACATGCGAGTATTTTTGCAACATGATGAAACTGCAAATGTGTTTGCGAAGCAGTTGTTAGACATTGGAAATAATAAAGTTGCAGTGGACACCTCGACCGGATTCATCACATTACCCACAGATTTCTGTCACATCACACAATCAAAAGAGGAGCTTATTCAGCGTGTTTTCCCGTATGTAGCGCAAAAGTTCAATAAGCGTAATTGGCTGAGTGAACGAGCAATATTGGCAGCGAAAAATAAAGATCTCGAGAATCTCAATGCGACCATTCAGAATTTTCTTCCAGGACAGTTGGTTTCCTTCAAATCAGTCGACACCGTTATGAACCAGGACGACAAAGTCAACTATCCCACGGAATTTTTAAATTCACTGGAATTGCCTGGACAATCATCTCACAATTTGCAGTTTATTTATTTATTTATTTACTAGCTGAGCCGCCCGGCTTTGCTCGGGTCTATAGTTTTAAGGTTCCAGTTCTCGTTTTTCCTCTTCCGTGGGAATTTTGTGAAGAAATATAATCTGTCTTTTTGTGGGACTAAGTGGTATCCTAATGCTGAAAGAGTTTTTGAAATCTATCCAGCAGTTTCTAAGTTTCCGTTCCCAACCCCGCGCCCGTTCCTGTGGGAATCTTCCGTTCCCATGGAAATACGTGAATGAAATGTAAGTCTATTTCACTGAGGGATAATGTTACACCCTAGAGTGGAAAGAATTTTTGAAATCGGTCAAGTTACTTAATGATTCCCGTCCTCGTTCCCGTTTCTGTTCCCGTGGGATTATAGGGATGAAATACACGCCAAGTTACTGAGGGATTATGTGGCATCCCAGTGCAGAAAGAATTTTTGAAATCTGTCCAGTAGCTTCTAAGTTTCCGTTCCCAACCCCGTTCCTGTAGGAATCTTCCATTCCCATGGAAATATGTGAATGAAATGTAAGTCTATCTCACTGAGGGATAATGTAACATCCTAGAGTTGAAAGAATTTTTGAAATCGGTCAAGTAACTTTATGGTTCCCCTCCTCGTTCCCGTTTCTGTTCCCGTGGGATTATATGGATGAAATATAGTATAAGTTCCTGATGAAGGGAGATAATGTAGCACCCTTAGTGCTGAAAGATTTTTTGAAATCTGTGGAGTAGTTTCTAATTTTCCGTTCCCAACCCCGTTCCTGTGGGAATATGGGGATCAAACCTTGACAAGAACCATCTCTGGACTAAACTATGTCTACCCTGAAAATTTCATAAAAATCCATTGGGTGGTTTTGGAGTTTACCCCGGACATACATACATACATACATACATACATCCTACTTTATATATATAGATAGATAGATAGATTTATTTAACTATAACTACAGATACACAATTATTCACAGTTATTTTGCATAAGAATAATTAAACGATTATAATTAATGCCTAAGGCGATTATAAAGTAATAATTCCTTTTTGAATTTATAAGAACTGAGATTAAAGTCCACAAAAGAAGTATAAGTATTAAATTGTTTACATAATTGAGAAAAAGGTTCATTATTCAAATAATTTAATGTTGATTCATTAGTTCGCAAAATCTCAAAATTTCGACTTTGCCGAAGTGGCACATTTATTTTTAGTAACGAAAGCAGATGAGGTGAACTTATTTCACCCTTCAAAAGTTTGAATATAAAGGTGGCGTTAAGTGATGACCTCCTGTCCTCAAGGGTATTAAGACCAATCAGCATAAGTCTCGAGCGATATGGAGTAAGATGAAGACGATTATCCCAGTTAAGATGACGCAGAGCAAATATGCGAAACTGTTTTTGAACGGATTCAATTCGAGCAATGTGACAAGCATAATACGGGCACCACACTTGACATCCATATTCCAAGACCGAACGAACCAGCCCAATGAATAAGCTTTTTGTGACATATGGGTCACTGAACTCTTTAGACCAACGTTTAATCATTCCCAGACGAATCGAAGCTTTTGCAGTTATGGAATCGATATGCATTCTGAAGTCAAGTTTCGGATCAAATATAACTCCCAAATCAACAAAATAATTTACTCTTTCCAGCTTCGAGTTACTTATAAAGTAATCATTTTTGAAAGTATTCTTTATTCTAGCAAATGTCATTACTTTGCATTTCTTAGAGTTCAGTGTGAGACTGTTGTTATTGCACCATTGAAGTAAATGATCGATATCAGATTGCAGTTGAATGTGATCAGCATTATTTTTGTATGAAAACGAGATTTTCGCATTGTCAGCATATAGATGCCTATCACAGTATCTTATCACAGAGGGTAGATCATTAATAAATATCACAAATAATAGTGGACCCAGGTGGCTTCCTTGTGGAACCCCGGATTGAACTTCTATTGCGCAGGAAACTTGAGATTTGAACTTAACATATTGAGTGCGAGATGATAAGTAACTTTCAATCCACTGAACAAGTTTTGGAGACCAACCGAAATTTGAAAGTTTTTTTTAACTACCACATCCGTTTGAAGTCCATTCATAAATCCTTTTGTGATGCAAGATGAAATTTCCAAAAGATTTGTAATGGTAGACTTGCCCTTGACGAATCCATGTTGTCGATCGGATATGTGCGATTTTGTTCCGTGAATCAACTCTTCGATTATTATGGATTCCATCATCTTAGGAATAACGCCGATTTTTGCAATTCCTCTATAGTCACGCATGTTGCATCGGCTTCCTGATTTGAACAATGGTGTAATAAATGAAGACTTCCACGCTCGTGGGAAAACAGAAGACGATAGGGATAAGTTAAATAAATAACATAAAGTAGGAACCATGTACTGACAGCAGTTTATTAATATGCAGGACGGGACTTTATCCGGTCCAGATGAAAATGAGCTGATTAGGTTCCCAATAGCCTTTAGAACACCACTTTCATCAATACATGGTAAATCGTTTATTATGTTGATGCCAGAACTAATTTCATGCTGTGCAGTCAAACCATTATCACATTTGTAAATACTTTTAAACATTTCTGCAAACATATCACAGATTTCTACACTATTATTTGAAGATTTTTGATCCAAATTCATGTAAGACGGAAATTCCGAAACTTTTTTTTTATTTTTGACAAATTTCCAAAAAGAAGAAGGATTCTGCAGCAAATCATTTTTTATGGAACTAATATAGTTTCTATAAGCAGCCGCAGATTGCATTTGGAACTCCCTTCTTAATCTGCTGAACTCCTGAGCAATGGGAACAGTAAACTTGAGTTTTAGCTTGTTGTGTAGTCTATTTTTTTTATTTTTAAGCCTCTTAAGGAAAGGTGTGAGCCATGGAACACAGTTATCAACAATTTTGATGCGACGAACAGGTACTGTTATCGAAAAGCAGTTATGTAAAATGTCATAGAAAGTATCTGTTGCTTTGTTGACATCCATATCATGGAAAACAAGATCCCATTGAAATTGAGAAAGTTCCATATTCAGTTTTACAAAATCAGTTTTTTTGAAGTCAAATTCATATCCATGGGTGTATTGACTTGCACAAGCATTGCTAGGTATTTCCAATAAAACTTCAAAGCATGGGTGGAACCTAACATCATCCAATAAAGGGCACGACCTTTGCACAGTTAATCCGTTAACATCATCCGTAAACACTAGGTCGAGAAAGTTGCCTACTTCATTTTTAAACGGGTTTATTTGATTTAGGGCTAAAGAACTTGTTGAGTCGACGAAAGAAGTACTTTCTTCAGAGGTAACGGATGTTGCTGATAAAAATTTGTCGTCTTCTTCAAGTACCTCCCATTCAATGTCAGGTAGATTAAAGTCACCAATAAGTACTAAGCGATCGTTGGGCTTCATCACAGAAACGATATATTTAATGTTTACTGTACATTGGTCGTAAAGTTCAGAACTCATTTTTGGTGGAATGTAGATGCAGACAGTAAATAGATGAAAACCATTGAGTAAAGTTGTTACACATACCATTTCCACGCATGAAGAGGGTAATGAAATAATTTTAGAGTTGTAGCAATTTTTGATGGCAATTAGGACTCCACCACCAGATTTTTTACTGCTTGTAAGATGAGAGCGATCCACCCAAAAGGTTTGGTACGAACTGCAGAGTATTTCATTGTCTAGAATAGATTTATCTAGCCATGTTTCAGTTAGAAAAATAGCATCATAACTAAGTCCAAGACTTGAAGAAAAAATTGATTTTAGCTTTGTCTTCAAGCCTCCAATATTTTGATAAAACATTGAGAAATAACTCATTGAGTTTCTCGAGCATTTGATCATTTTTGGCTGTAGTACGTCGTTTCCGAAAAGGATGAACTATAGAGTTTAGTGGCCAGAATTTCTCCTCAACTAACAATTTGTATACATCATTGTTACGTTTCACATCAATAATGAAGGAAGAGTAATTACGATCAGCATTCAGTTTCATTTTACGAATGCTAAGACAAGATGGGTCTAAATTTGGCGATTGTTTTATAATATATGACAGTATAATTGATTCAGTTGTTGTTTGTGGGAAATTTGAAATGAAAATTGGTAAAGGTCTCTCCATAGCAACGAGATCGAAATCATCAGCGCTTATTTCATTCACCACTGTTGAAACTGAGGGTACGCGTTCATTGTTGTCAGATAAGCAAACTGCCGGGTCAGAAATCCTCTCATCCGTAATGGAAGCTATTGAAGAATCCGGTGGACCGCCAGTTGGCTCACTGACAGAATGAATTTGCAGTCTCCTTTGAGGTTTCTTTGCTAAGGCTACTACCACCTTAGCGTTTTCAGTTTGACTTCTTTGGCCTGATCGAAGAAGTCTAGAAGAAGATTCCTCAAGCTCTTGAAGCTGAGGATTTTGTGATGCCAAAAGTTGGGTTTGTTTTTGGTGAGCTACCTCCATTCTAGTTTGAGAACGATCTGGTTCATTTTCCCTTGAATGCGGTGTGGGTGTCAGCAAAATCAGCGGTGTCTGACTTGCAGGACCAGTTGATAGGCCTTCAATTGCATTAAAGCCTTCGCCTATTGTCTCAGAAGAAAGTACATCAAAATCAAATGCTTTTTGAATGTCCGAAAAAATTGCAGAAACATTGTTGAACAGTTTTTGGAGTTTAAGAATTTTCCAATGTATTCTATCAACCGAGATTTTATCATGTTTGGTGCAATAGTAACGTAATCCAGCAATTGAAACAAATTTATCGACATCCTTACCTTTCATACCTATGCATTTAGCATGCACTTGTTGCAGGCATACGGCACAAGAAACTGTCACTTCATTGGAAGTTTTCTTACAAACGAGACAGATTAAGGAATCCATGTCACAATTTTTTAAAGGCGTTTTAAGTGAGCTACACAAAAAAGAAAAAAGTTGGAAACCGTGTAAAAAAGCGTTCCAACCGTCGAATTAAGTGATTTTTCACAATAATTACTGTTTTGACGAGCCACAAATCAAATTTTAAACCATAAGCTAATTGGTATAAAGTTCAAATTTCCCGCCCTTCCGGCCATATTTAATATTTAATTATTTTGTTCATGAAAATAAGAAGAAGAAGAAGAACAACAACAATGAAATAAAACACACTTCGTTTTTGATATTGAAACCGAACGGTCATTTTATTCGTCGCCTTTTTCGTTATTTTCGAAGTTTCTAAACTTATCTTTTTTTCGTTTATTTAAGCTCGAAATAAGAGCTAACTTGTAAAAACTCTTACAATTTTTCATGGCGCCCGAGCAGGGACAAATTTAAACTAATAATTTGTTATAGAAAGACAATAACTAAAACTAATCAGTTACTAAAACTATCAGTTAATTATAAAACGTACATACATATATACGCGCCGCGAAACTATAAGAATTCGTGTCTATTGATTAAAAATCAATCTTAATAAACATATTGAATATCTTACGTCGCGTAATTGTACAATTAGTGAAATCAGTTGTGCAAAAATCAAAGACAATTGAAATATCAGCAACCACCATCAGCCAGAGCCATTGCCAAAGGAGTACCTTCCAAACCTACCCCAACACATCTAATAACATCTTTGCGAGAAGTGTCCCAGGACAGGAGGAAAGTTAAAGAAATCAAAACAAAAAAGACAGGTATTCACAAAAACTGAAAGTGTCTGTACAATAATTGCCTGTTTATTGCGGCTTTTGACGTTCAGTTTTTGTCCTTTGCATTTACATATAATTGATGGTGAAACAAATAAACAAGTGCGTGGTTGATTTAAAAGTTTAATAAAATTTATTTCAATTGTTTTATTCGACATATAAAGCTTAAATTTAATTGTTCAAACACATAGCACATAATAAGCACATACATAAATTACTTAGTGTTAAACTACCGCGTTCTTTGTCACCGCGCCGCCGCCGTCATCGTCACATTTCGCATTCGCATACACACACTCAAGCTTATTTCACGATTCGTTTTCAAACAATAATAAATCGATTGTTTTAATATTAAATTAGAATTTAATCAATTAAATTGTAAAAAAGCCGATTAATTGAATGCAATTGACGTTTGTTTACATTTATTTGACATTTCAAATTTAATTTTTTTGACAGTTCACGCACTCGCTGAATTTTCGCTGAGTTTCCAGCTGTCAAGAGTGATCGTATTCAGTGATCAAAAATTGATTTGAAATTTTTTGTGCGAAGAGTGTGTTCAGCGATCAAATTTTGATTAATAAATTTTTTTTGTTTATTTTTTAAACTTATTTCGCTTTACGAATAACTAAAAACTTTCAACAGTTCTGAACCAGTTTATTGAAATTAATTTTCGTTTTCGTGGAATTTTCGTATGAAAATAAATTAATTTTTCAACGACTTCCAAATATTTAATTCATAAACTGTGGTAAATCGAACAACTTCCAGATAAATTAATTCTTGGAAAGAAATTTATTTCGAAAGTTTTTAAGCGAAGTTAACAAAAAGTTCATCAAAATGACGAGCAAGAAACGGCAGGCTTCACCTAAACAAAACGCAGAATTAGAACAATTAAGACATCAGCGACAAGTTCTTAAAAATAATATTGTGCGAATTAGAACGGCTTTAGAGGAAAAAACGATGTCACTTAATCCAATAGAATTGGAATGTCGGTTAGATATTTTGAATTCATACGTCGATCAGATCATGGTTTGTCAAACTGAGATTGAATCAGCTGATCATAGCGACGTATTCCGCGGAGAGTTAGAAGACATTTGCGTCAGTGCAAAAGCTTTACTTGTATCTAAAGTAAATAAGGGTCGTAAGCCAAGTGGAATTGAATATTCGTTTAGTAATCCACATCACTCGCGCCTTCCAAAAATGTCTCTCCCGAAATTCAGTGGGAAATATTCCGAATACAAAAATTTTATTAGCCTTTTTGAGAGTCTAGTTGACAATGATCCAATGCTTCCCGATATTGAAAAGTTCAATCATTTAATATCATGTTTATCGGGTGAAGCTTTAGGAACAGTTAAAGCGTTCCAAATAACGGAACAAAATTATCCAAAAGCTTTAGCAAGTTTAAAAAAGGTTTATGACAATAATTGCCTTATATTTTTCGACAATGTGTCTACTCTTTTCGAACTAAAAGAAATTCAAAAGCCATCAGCTTCTGCATTGCGCAGCATGATAGACAATGTTTCCGCAATTTATGATTCGCTTCTTTCGCTTGGTGATGAAAAGAATATCACAAACGCGATCATAATTCATTTAGTAATGTCAAAGGTTGATTCGATGACAAGATCAAAGTGGGAAGAGCAACTAGATTTCAGTACACTTCCTTTATGGAGTGACTGTGAAGCCGCGCTGAATAAGCGATATCAGCATCTTTCTGCTGAAGAAGCATCGTCTTCAAAGCATAAAATTTCTGATAGGTCATCAAAACCAAAACATGAGATGAACCATAACAGAAACCAAAGGGCTTCGTTTGCTTGTGTTAACCAACAAGCAAATAAATCGAAATGCTTATACTGCAATTCAAGTGATCATTTTATAACGACATGCCAAACCTATGCTTCAATACCTGTGATGCAACGATTTGAGTTCGCAAAAAGTGTGCCTGTTTGCATAAACTGCCTTCGAAAAGGACACACAGTTTCAAAGTGCAAATTAACTCGGTGCAGTGTTTGCAATAAATCGCATCACACATTATTGCACCAATATCAAACTACGTTCAATAGCACACCATCACAAGGAGCTTCGAGCTTTCAAGCTATGCATGCCTCAGTTCCAAAAGATCAAGTTATTCTCGCTACTGCTATTGTTCAAATTAAAGGCAGCAGTGGTGAATATACGCTAGCTCGAGCGTTACTTGATTCAGGCTCGCAAATCAATTTTGTAACTGAAGAGCTTGCACAAAAATTGAAGCTGCGAAAGGAACAAAAAACCTTAAATCTTGTCGGCATCGGTAGAGCTAGTACTATAGTTAACAAAAAGGTACATGCAGAAGTAAAATCAAGATTTAACGATCATTCGTTTTCTGCTGACTATTGGGTAATGAACTCAATATCGTCATATCAGCCGGATCAAGCAATAAATATTACGAATTGGAACATACCTTCCAACATTCAATTAGCTGATCCTTACTTCAATAAGCCTCAAAAAATTGACTTACTAATAGGAGCGGAAACATTTTTCGAATTATTGTCGGTCGGTCAAATTAAACAAGGCCCTGAATATCCCACTATTCAAAAAACACTTTTGGGTTGGATTATATCCGGAAAATATCCCAAAGGTACAAATTCAAATACCAAACAATGTAATTTGGTATGTCAGTCTGAAGAGCTACCAGACTTAGACAAAATTGTGCAAAAATTTTGGTTACTGGAAGAAGTTCCTGGAGAAACGAAAAAGTTTCTAACGCCAGAACAACAGTTGTGCGAAAAACACTTTGTTGATAATACAAAACTTTTGCCTTCCAGTCGTTTCGAGGTTAAACTACCGTTTAAATCATCTCCAAACTCGCTTGGATCATCGTTTGAAACTGCCAAACGAAGGTTTCTCGCACTGGAGCGAAAACTATCCAAAGATAGCGAGTTAAATGCTATGTATATGGATTTCATGAAAGAGTATCTTTTGTTAGGACATATGTCGCCGACAAATAATGAAATCCCGAAAAGCCCGCACTATTTCATTCCACATCAGTGTGTTTTGCGCCCGCAAAGCACAAGTACTAAGCTGCGAGTTGTTTTCGACGCTTCAAGTCGAACTTCATCTCAATTATCTTTGAATGACATCTTAATGGTTGGGCCAACCATTCAAGAGGAGCTATTTTCGACGTTGCTCCGTTTTCGAATACACAAATACGCCATTACGGCTGATATTACGAAAATGTACCGGCAAGTATGCATTGCTGAAGAGCACTCGATTTATCAGCTCATAGTGTGGAGGCAGCATCCGTCCCAACCACTACAACATTTTCGACTAAACACTGTAACATATGGCACGTCTCCAGCGCCATTTTTAGCAATACGGTGTTTAAAGATGTTGGGCGATGCTAATGAGAAAATATACCCTACTGGTTCAAATATAGTTCGAAGAGATTTCTATGTAGATGATCTCTTAACCGGTGCCAATGATCTTGAAACTCTAAAAATAATAAAGTTTGAAATTCAAGAAGTCCTTTAAAAAGGCGGGTTTCAATTGGCTAAATGGTTCTCAAACCATCCAGAGTTTTATAACACTGCGAGTACTGAAAAATCTATCAAATTTAATGATTCAGACTCGACCAAAACTCTAGGAACTTGTTGGCATCCAAAAGAAGATACTTTCAGCTTCAATTTGGAAAATAATTTTCATGATCTACGAGCTACCAAGCGAAACATACTATCAGTTTCCGCTCGTCTTTTCGATCCTCTTGGTTTGTTATGCCCCATAGTCACCAAAGCAAAAATCTTACTGCAAGAGCTTTGGATTGAAAAAATTGATTGGGATGAGTCGATTCCATTGCGCCTTGATACAAGTTGGCAAAATTTCAAAACCAATTTATCTCAACTTGGCGAGATAAAAATTCCAAGGTTTGTCGAAACTCATTCGAACGCAAAAATACAAGTTCATGGGTTTGCCGATGCTTCGATAAGAGCTTATGGTTGTTGCATTTACATTCGCAGCCAAAGCTCAGACGGTATCAAGTCGACGCTCCTAACAGCAAAGTCTAAGGTGGCCCCTTTGAAAACAAAATCGCTTCCGCGATTAGAACTTTGCGCAGCGCATACTCTTGCCAAATTATGGACAAGAGTAAAGGCGATGTTGAATCTTGACGTTGAAGAAGTTATTTTCTGGACGGATTCCGAAATAACACTGCATTGGATAAAAACACATCCAACTGCCCTTGCAACCTTTGTTGCAAATCGAGTGTCCGACATCCAAGAGTTGACCCAAAAAGTATCATGGAAACATGTACCAACAAAACAAAATCCAGCAGACATTGTGTCAAGAGGCTGTAATGTGGATGAACTAAATGCGTCCATTTGGTTTAACGGTCCAAAGTTCTTATTGCAAGAACCATCATCGTGGCCGGTCAATACGCATTTTGAGTTGTCTCCAGAGCATAAAGCCCTTGAAAAACGGAAAACAAACATAGCTCTACTAGCAGTAGAAAAACCTCGAACCAAACTTTTAGAAGTTATTGAAGAAGAATCTTCATATATCGACTTGGTAAATACATTTGCGTATGCAATGCGATTCTTAAAAAGATTAAAAAACAAAACAGAAATTCTCGAAGAATCGCCAACGGCAAAAGAGTTAAATCTGGCGTTTCTTAAAATAGTCGAAACTATCCAAAATTATGAATTTGCTGATAAAATTCAAAAACTTAGGAAGAAAGTTTCATTACGACCCAGTATTCAAAAATTAAATCCATTCATTCACAATTATAGTGAAGAGAATTTTTCGTTTTCGTTAATTCGAGTTGGCGGTCGTTTGTTAAATGCACCAATTGAATATGATGCCAAATTCCCACTTTTGCTGACCAAAAATTCGCCGTTTGCAAAAACATACTTAACGTATCTCCATCGAAAGAATTACCACGCTGGTTCTCAAGCGATGGTGGCATTGCTTCGAGAAAAGATTTGGCTAATAAACGCCAAAGAAGCTTGTCAAAAGGTTGTACGACAGTGCATACATTGTTTTAAGTACAAACCAAAACTTTTGACCCAAATAATGGGCAAGCACAACGACCGTTCTTAACATGTGGAGTAGATTTCTGTGGTCCGGTATATACCACGCTAAAAATTCGTGGCCGGCCACCGAACAAAACGTATATAGTTGTTTTTGTTTGTTTCGCATCAAAAGCAGTCCACTTTGAATTAGCTACTAACCTGTCTTCTGATTGTTTCATTCTCGCCCTTAAAAGGTTCATATGTCGCCGAGGACTTCCAAGGACGCTGTACTGCGACAACGGGACGAACTTCGTGGGAGCCCAACGGATTCTGAAGGAAGTCCAGGAAGAGGTCGAGCGAGGGAGAGAACAAGTCCAACAGTTTGCAGCAGAGGAAGGCTTCAGCTTCGCCTTGATACCGCCCAGGGCACCGCATTTCGGAGGCCTGTGGGAAGCGGCGGTGAAGGCGGCGAAAACGCTGTTACAGCGTACCGTGGGCAACGCTCTGCTCACAACCGAAGAGCTACTCACGGTCCTCATCGAGGTCGAGGCCATCCTAAATTCAAGGCCAATCGGACCGTTAAGCGCCGATCCCAGCGACGGCGAAGCGCTAACTCCAGCGCACCTATTGATCGGCAGCAGTTTACGGTCGCTGCCCCCAGAACCAGTGCCGGAACAGCAAACGGGTTGCTTGAAAAGATGGCAGCATCTATGCTGGCTCAAGCAGCAGTTCTGGCAGAAGTGGTCCAAGGAGTATCTGCTTGGCCTTCAAGCCAGATCCAAATGGGTGCTGGACCAACCCAACCTCACCGTGGGCAAGCTGGTTATTATCCACGAGGACAATACGCCTCCCCAGCAGTGGAAAACCGGACGAGTCGTGGCGGTCGTCGAAGGGCAGGACGGCAAGGTCAGGGTCGCCGACGTCAGAACATCCAGAGGGATCCTGAGACGTCCAATTGTAAAACTGGCCGTACTCCCAATTGAAGACGATTGAAGCCTTGGAGCCTTTCAACGTGGCCGGTGTTTTGACGAGCCACAAATCAAATTTTAAACCATAAGCTAATTGGTATAAAGTTCAAATTTCCCGCCCTTCCGGCCATATTTAATATTTAATTATTTTGTTCATGAAAATAAGAAGAAGAAGAAGAACAACAACAATGAAATAAAACGCACTTCGTTTTTGATATTGAAACCGAACGGTCATTTTATTCGTCGCCTTTTTCGTTATTTTCGAAGTTTCTAAACTTATCTTTTTTTCGTTTATTTAAGCTCGAAATAAGAGCTAACTTGTAAAAACTCTTACAATTTTTCAATTACTATAACTTTTGAAAAAAGAATAGCACAAAAAATGTTCACCACTTATTTGAGAGCTGTTGCAATTGTCTATTTACTTTTTATAATTAATTGCTTTAAAAAGGTTAAACTTAAAAGTTATCCAAATCACAAAAAAATAATAATTTCAATGACTTTACGTATTTTGCGTTGAGGCAAATTATATTTTTCACAAAATGTAAAAACTAGGCACTGTATCACAATAACTTTTATTTTAGATAAAAGATAGCACAACTATAAATAGATTGTGAGTGTTTATGTCACTTGAGATTTGTTAAATACAACTTAGAAACGCGAGTTAATCGGGAGTAAGCTAAAGCACTTGTTGATAAAAACAGAGTTACCAACTCTGCAGTTAAAAGTAGGATCAGTTATCATCATGCTGCGTAACATTATTTACGCAGCATGATGATAAATTATGCTGTGAAAGAGCTGATGAATAACGTCATTGCAGCAACAATCATAAAAGGAAAATACAAAGGAGAGAATGTCTTGATCCCGCGAATACCGATGATTCTTACGGATTTACCATTTGATTTTAAACGGTTTCAATTTCCAGAACGTCTGCTCTTTGCGATGACCATAAATAAATCACAAGGACAGTCGTTAGAAGTTTGCGAAATCAACTTGGAGTTTTCCTGTTTCGCAATCAACTTGGAGTTTTCCTGTTTCGCGCATGGACAATTATACGTCGCATGTTCGCGCGTCGGAAACCCATCTAATATATAGTTTTTGAGAAAGCTTTAAATTGACTAACAGACTGTATAATAACAGTGTGTGTCTTTCAATATCAAATTTAAACCTTAGCCACTATTTCAGGAGAACTCGGTTTTGTAAGTAAGCAACATGATGTGCCGAAAATAGTAATAATATTTCAATCTTCATTAAAAAATGCTTATTTTTTTTTAAAACGGATTTGTTTTGTTTGTTTTGAAATTAATTTAGACAAAAGTATAGGTCTTTTATTTATCAGAACACAAAAAACACATTTTTGATACACTTTCCTAAGTGTATAGGTACTATTGACTCTGACGTATACGAACTATTTTTTTTTTTTTTTTTTATTCTGATAAATTGTAACTACTTTCAATACATTTTATATTTAAGAGTTCAATGAGAAAAGTTTTAGTTGCTGATTGTTGCTGAATTAATTTCGTCTATGATTTTATCAATTCAAATTCATTTAACTTATCCCTCAGTGACATAGACTTATATTTCATTCACGTGCAAATACGTGAACGGAAGATTCCCTCAGGAAAGGAGTTGGAAATGGAAACTTAGAAACTACTGGACAGATTTCAAAAATTCTTTCGGCACTGGGATGCCCTATAGTTCTTCAGTAAGTAAGCGTATATTTCATCCCTTAGGGTTAAGACTACAGACCCGAGCAACGCCGGCTGGCCTATTCCAAAAACTCTGTCATCGTAAGAGTGCTTAATTGCACCTGAGCAGCATAGACTATATTTCATCCATACTGTGACACTAGAATGAAAGCTTGGAGACTGCTTTACTTAACTTTGAATTTGATAAAAGTAGGGCATGAGCTACGCCGGGCGGGTCAGCTAGTCTATATATACAAAAATGAATTGCTGTTCGTTAGTCTGGCTAAAACTCGAGAACGGCTGAACGGATTTATCTCATCTTGGTATTGAAATGTTCGTGGAGTTCTAGGGAAGGTTTAAAAGAAGTTAATATGAAAAAAAAGAATTGGAATATAGTAAAAGTAACAATTTCATTATTCTAAACTGTAATGAATTAAAAATTAAATTCAAACAATGCTTTTGTTTTTTTTTTTCAATCGTTTTTGAATACAAAAAAAAAAAGAAAAAAAGGCTGTCGGATTGTTTTTTTTTAATTTAATTTTGACATGTTAAATTAAATTTTTTTAAATTTAAAATGTTACTTTTACAATAGTCCTGTCTTTTTTTCATATACTGCCTGGACTTTCACAAATAATTAAAAATCAGAATTTATTAATAGGCATACCCATTTCAGAGTTTTAGCAAGGCTAGCAATGACTCTGGAGCAAAACTCTGACCTAGGTCGTCGAAGTAAAACTAATTTGCGAAGATAAACATCATGTGCTAACCGCACTGATGACCGGCGAGAAACATATGTATATCGAAAAACCGTTGGAGTGATTCATTGCCCCTAAATACCATGGACTCCATTTCATTTCTAGATTCCCACAGAAATGGGAATTCAAAAACCTTTGGAACGATATCAAATTTTTGCCGCTATATACAATACGACGTAATACCAAAATAGTTTAAACAATACTTTATCTCCATATTTCCACAGGAACTTGGAAAGTTTTGAACCGATTCCAAAAATTATTTCACTTTAACAGGCAATTGAATTACAGTTCAGGCTGAACTTGGGACTCAATCAACATCTTTCGACAACCATTCTACTCCACTTTTGCACTCCAAGTCGGTTGAGGTCTTCTTCCACTTGATTGTAACACCTAAGATGAGATCTCCCCCTTCCGCGATTTCTCTGCAATATGCTTTCAAAAACCCACCGAGCTGGGCTAACGTTGACAAATTAAGAACAGATGCAGATGGTCATTATACGCTCACGGCTCGCCGTTGTGCACATAGAAGATAGAACTGCGATCCTTAAACGGACTACGCACAGCCTGAGAATTAGAGGTAACCTTAGAATGCATTGAGCAGACGACATAACTGCCATCCAAGAAGTGCGTAGATTGACACTGGTATAAAGAAGATGAGAAACTGCGACATCTACCATGGCGACTGCTACAGACAACAGCAACAACGTCTATTGGGGTGCGGATTTGGGCTTAATTCGCCAACTTTCGCTTATATCCGCCCACGCCCCCACAGAAGAGAAAGGCGAAGTGCCGTAAGAGTTTTTCTACGAGATTCTCGAAGGAACCTATTTTAGCTGTGCCCCAGAGATGACGTCGCGTCGTAGAGAAGGAGAACATCTTTGGAAATACTATCGGTCAGTATAGACTGCATGAAAAAACATCCAAAAACTAACTCAGGAAAATCGATTTTGCTGCGGGGCTCTATCTTGTTGTTAGTAGTATGCGCTTTTCACATCTCAAAATCAACAAAGGAACATGGAGATCCCCAGACAAATCAACCGTCAACAAAATTCACCACCTGACAATTGTCCGACAGATGTCCGAACCTTCCGAAGCGCCAACTCTGACTCGGACCACTACCTTGTTGTAGCCAAGGTACGAATAAGAATATGTTGTTCACGACTCGCACGAACTAACGCTGTGAAGTGATATGACGTCGGAAAGTTACAATCGCAAGATATTGCCAGAGTTTTTTCTAATCGAATGTTCCTCCAACTATCCTTGAATCATATACCGACAGCATTGAACATTGAATACCAGTGGCAGCAATGCCAACAAGCCATCAGTACGAACCGCTGCCTCTGACGTTCTGGGATTCACTCGGCCCCCAAAACGAAACCCATGGTTCGATGAAGAATGCAGGCAGGCAAATGCAGGCAAATGCAGCCAAACAAAAAGCACGACAAATTCTGATGCAAAAGCGAACGAGGGCTACTTATGATTAGTATAACGAGATTTACAAGGAGAAAAGAAGCGAAGAACACCGAATTCTCAAAAAGAAAAAGAATGCTCGTTTGAGGAAATTGAGGTGCCATCACAGGAACAAGATTCGGAAGTTTTACCAAAAGGTAAAAAGATCCTGCCAGGGTGGCAAGCCCCGAACTCAAGCCTGGAAAAACCAGCAATGAAACATAGTAATTCTCTCTCGCTATTGAGGATCTGGAAAAATCCCTTCTGCAAGGCGATGAAGACACAAATTCCGCTGTCAGGCGGAATGCCGTCCCCCGACCCAGAAGAAGTTAAGCTTGTCATATGCAAACTTAAATCAAATAATACTTGAGGTGTAGTTGGCCTTGATGTCAAACTTTTCAAAGCAGTAGGAGATCAGTTGGAAAGGAGCATGCACCAGCTGATCAACATGATATGGTCGGAAGATAGTATGCATCGCATAAGGTCTTGTCTGCTGTAATATGTGAACGTCTGAAACCCGACTTCAAAAACTTGATAGGTCGTTATCAATTTGGTTTGAGACCAGAAAAAACCACAAGACGGCACTATGCTACACAATGCACGTTATAATCGATTTGTTGAAGGAAACATTCGATGAGTTTATAATTTCTCGGAATGGACCTGTCAGTTGGCCACCAAGATCGTGTGATTTGACAGCATTCGACTATTTTCTTTGGGGATATGTGAAGTCGCTCGGGTCTAGGTCAACACACCAGAAACGTTAGGAGGCTTGGAAGCCTACATTCCACAAGTTATTGCCGACATACGGCCTCAAATGCTCGAAAAAGTGGATGAAAATTGGACCTTCAGACTTGGCTTTATTCGAGCCAGTCAAACTTAAGATGGAGGAGATCATCAGAACAGGTAGAAGTTTCCCTTTAAGAATGCAATGAAAATTCAAGACAATCCTCCATCCTACGCTTACTTGATGATGAATGTCGTCTTAACAAGCTGCTTCATAATAGATTCTAGATATTCAACCTTTTCACACTTGGGAAGTACATTTCCATTCAAATAAATTTCCAGAACAGTCATGAATGGATCCGAAAATGGGCAGCAGAAGTATTCAGTTCTTTTGGTCTAAAAAAAATACTCACTACCTTCTCAAACCTTTCACCATACGTCAAAAGCTTTTTGAAGGGATGTAGGATCCTTATGCTGGCTCCATCATCAGTAAAGAAAAGTTGATAGACATTGGTGTTCTGTACTTTACCTTCCCGCAGGTAGTCAAGGACTGTACAAAAGAGCGTAGGACTCAGAAGTATCCCTTGACGTACACCGACTATGACTTGGAAAAGTACGGTGAATAAAGCTGGACATCCTACATTCGGCTTTGCTCTCTCACGATGATCTTAGTTGGAATGACCCATTAGGATTAGGTCTCTTAAGACGATGCAGAAAATTTTTCACCTCCTCTGATCTGGTTACTATTTTCAAACCTTTTTTTCTGCTGGAGATTTTTGAAATACCAGCTGGAGCACTCAGACCTAAATACCGGTCATTTGTACTACCAGATACTACATTATGCAATTTAAAAGCCAAAGAAGACTGTTTCCATTTCATAAGTATATGTCCAATATTTGCTCCTTATCGAAATTCATATTTCAATAAGAAAACTATGACGCTGCAAGAAACAATCACCGTACTTAATGATACTGACTGGAAGACGCTCTATATTTTTTTGAAAACCATATATCAATATAGGATGTTACTTATAACTGAATTTGTTTAATTATTTTACTTACTGTTAAGAAAATTCTCATTAATTTGCTAACCGAGCTGACGGCAATGCCATAGCTATTTAAGTTCATAGAAAATTATAATTACTGTAACATACACTACACAATAAAATGAACTTTACTACTACTACTACTACTACGTTATTTATGTTAAAGCTTTCCAGATGTTCGTAGAAAAGCCAACAGACGCTGCCAAAATAAGGAGCCTAAGCTACCAGCTCTCACAATGTTCTGCGCCGAGTAGCTGTTGCCTCGTGCGAGAAAAAGTAGGACATTCACAGAGGAAGTGCTCCACGATGTCCTCATTTTCTCTACAAGAATCACAGAGTGTGGTATCACTTAAGCTTAATACGTTTAAGTGTTTGACAAAAGAGAAGTGGCCTGCGGTAACGACAATAAGCTTTTACACTCCTTTTTGCTACGAGATAGCAAAAATGTTGCATTCTTCTGGGGAGTATACGGTTGGTCTGTTTGCATCCAATGGTGGCATGTCATCTACGATTGTGCTCTTGACAGATCCAATCGTTGATCATTGAGGACCCTGGCAGACCTAGCGACGGTTCAGGTCCTAAAAAAGCTGTCGGAGATCCTTGCCCCGAAAGCTCATCGGCGATTCCATTTTCTGATGGCCAGCATTAAGAGAGCTCTTGTATTCCTGAATCACTATAAAAGTAATTAGAGGGTTGAGAAGGGCCTTAAGCACATCCGTCCAAAACTAGAGTATAATTTTCTTATCTAGTCAGGTGCTCCCCAAACATCTTGAAAATTATTAGATTCCGAGGCTCCTTGACAAGGTATTAGACAGAGTCTTAAGACTGCAAGGTGATGGTTCAATCGATTGATTCTCTTGAACATCATCAAAACGTTTCCTGTCTTCCTCCCTTTTATATCACTTTTCACAAACATTACTCTACTAAAAAAGCCAGTTCCATTCCTCCTCTTTAAGAATTTAGACGTTACACTCGCCTCGCCTTAAGTACAGAAAAGGAAGCTAAAAGCGAAGCGGAAAAAAATTTGGCAAGGGGAGTATGGGTTTGTCTTCTGAAAATTAAAAATTCGCGCGAATTTGTTTCCGCTTCGCTTTTAGCTTCCTTTTCTGTACTTAAGGCGGCGGCTGCAGATTTTTTTTAAGTTCATCACTAATATCTTAAAATTGAACTAAGTAAGAACACATCATTTACACACACAGGCGAATTTCTTACTATTACTTAATCTTATGCTCAAAAACATAATATTTGAATACATCAGACCTTCACACTATGAATGATAAGCGTGGGAGTTTCTTAGATGTCATTAAGCCAATAATCCCTTTAGTCATGCCGCAAAGGACTGTAAACACAGATGACAAAGATGATGCAAATTTCTACATTTGGCCCAATGTCACTAGCTAATTTGGCCTTATGGCACTTCTACAAAGCGTCATTATACCAAACCTTAATGTTTGGCCCAATGTCACTTTGCAAAAGCGTCATTGTGCCAAATTTCTACATTTGGCATAATGTCGCTTGGCACAATGTCACGGCACCGAACGAAACATATGGCATAATATTTAATGTCATTTTTTCTTTAAAAAATCACCCACTCCGTTCCTCTCCGCCATTTACCACTTTTTTTCTACAGTGACAATCAGTCTCAAAGTCTGTGTCGGTTTCGAACAGACTTTAAAGAATTTTACAACCTTTGTACTGGGCTTTTGACAACAGCTGTTTCTGCTCTTTTTCCCTCTCTCGCTAATGTCGACGTATGAGTATAGTGGTCTCGAACAAATAAGTAACTTTATTTTCAGAATTTTAGTTTCAAGAGGTAAGCAAAACTTTACCTGTTTCAACATGCGTCATATCAACAAAACTTTTCTTTAAAAAACATTTCATGTTTATGCCACATAAGTTTTTTTGAAAAAATTCATTTGTTTAGGGCGCTGTAGTTTAGCAAAGTCACTGTATCCGGGATCTAAACCTTAAGTATCGAATAAAATACAATTGAAGAAATAGAAAAAATTTTAATCAATCCAATGTTAGCACCAACTCGGATGAGACGTTTTCCAATAATGAACATCCGACAACATCTTCATCAAGGACTTTAAGAAGCGTATGGACGGGAAACATTGACTTGTTTGAAATGATGTATAAAAAAAAAATTTTTAAGCTTCATAATTGCTTCACTTGTTTGCTCTCAATGTTTACTGAGTGACAGACAGTTGGCTTTGAAACCAGACTTTTTTGTTTTTGTGGAAATTTTGTTCCACCCCAAGAACACTGTTGCCATTTCTACTTGTTCCCGTTCAAACTACCTGGAAGTAAAATACAAGTCCAAGTAGTTTTAAGTAGAATGAAGTAAGAAATTCAAAGCGGAAGAAGAAGACGACGGAGACAACGAAGGAGAAGAGAAAGTCTATAAGACGAAAGTCTAAAAGAAGAGAACGTTGAAGAAGAAGTAGAGGAAAGAGAAAAAGAAGCAAAATAAGAAGGAATATTAGAAAAAGAAAACAAACAAGAAGAAGAGGAAGACAGCGAAAAAAAAAGTAACAGAAGATGAAGTGAATAGCAAGCAGAATATAAGAAGTTGTAGAAATAGGGGAAGAAAAAGAAGAAGAAGAAGAGGAAAAGGAAGGCGAAAAAGAAGAAGAAAAATAGAATAATTTCTTACAGCTTTTCTGTCAACATACAAAATATGACTAGATTTTTTTTAATTCACTTAGCAAAGCAATATCCAGGCAACAGTTGAATTTTTTCCAGATTCGAAAATCTGGCCTGGCAACACTGCTTACGAACAGTTTAAGCCTACGAATGCGTACACTTTTGTTTACATTTCCCTAGTTCTTTAAAAAACAATCTCTATGTCAAATTATTTCATGATTACTGCTGCTCAAAAATCAACCAACTTAAGACGGGTGTAGGTCTTATGATCTCTTCTAATAGTTGTCAATTGTCTTCTGTTGTTTAAAGTAACTGAGTGATTGTGCACAAAAGTTCCAAAATAAAGTCAATGAACTTAATAGTTAATAGTTAAAAATAGGCCTTAGATTGCCCACGTGCTGAAACTGTTCTTCATTGATTCATAAAATATGTCATCTGCGAGATTAATTTGGTATTTGAGTAGCGTTTGGCTAGTTTTTGTCGGTGGAAATAAAGTGATTGCTGAGAAAGAGTTTGTCAAGTCATTAGATGGAGTTGAAGAACTGTTGAGAACAGAGGCCTTCCTAGTAGAGAAGTTACAACTTTATGTGACTTCCATGACTACGCAATTGGAAATGCTCAAGAGGTGAGTGATTTTGCCTACTTTTTTATAATTTTATTTCAGTGCACTATTGTCCAAACACCTGCCAACTATTTAATAGTACTTTACAATATTATTACACAACATCCAAATTTTATAGTTCGAACACATATCAGAGTTCAACGGTTGGATTAAACTTACATAAAGAATTAAATTAAGTGCTGGAGCTTTAACATTATTCTATGTCTAAATTGTGTAACTTTCAAAACAACTATGGCTCAAAATAAAGGGACTGAGGAAATGTGTTTGAACGACCCAAAAAAAAGTTACGAAGACTTAGGTACATTCAATGACATTAAAAACTGGTGTGCAATTTTATATTGGTGCAAGTAATTAGATATAAAAAAAAAATATGTTAATGTTGATATGTTTTGTAAGTTAATTGAGTTTTGATATAACTTTGAATTTAGAAGTCTTCTCGTATTATTCTCTTTCTATAAGTTAGAGCTGTTTCAATTAAATGTGATAGTACATAAATAAGTAAATAAAAGTATGAACAAATAACAAATAAGATACAAATATCAGTTAATTTCAAAGAATTCGTTTTCCATTTTGTTTATTAAAACACTGAAGTTGAATGTTGACTACATATGTATGGTCCTGCAGATGTCAGATGAGACTGAGATGACTACAGGTGATACAGAGAAAATCAAGTTGGTTCAGAGAGTGGCTAGAGCTAGCTGAAGAAGGTATAAATCTGGAACCTGAAGACTATCTTACGTGGAAACCCCTTATGTATACCAATTCATTGCTGCAGTAGACGATCGATTTAGACTGAGGTGCACATCCCAAGCAAAGAATCCATCTATAGAATGTCGTACAGCAAGCTGGACTACAATCTTAATCAAAAGAATAACTTCAGAGATGACCTAACAACGGATCAAATATCTATGATATTTAGACTTGGAGGAGAACTACTCAATCTAAATTTCATTCGCAATAGAGAAGAGTTACATTTGATGTGCGAATTATGCAATATGGGTGAAAGAGAAAACATTTTTCATTTCATGGGTAGATGTCCAGTGCTACGAGAAACAAGAAGACATGTCTTTGGAACCGATGTTTTATCAAAAGAACTGATCACTCATTATCTCAATGAAGTTATATAAATATTGTAAAATTGCATTAGAATATAGAAACAGAATTATTAACGAAAATTTTTAAAGCAGCTTAAAGTGATTCTCGACCAGTGTGGTTTAATAAAAGATTGATTTATCTAAAAAATAGGAAAAACAAAGTTTATAAGCAATTTCGCAGATCAAACAATGACCAAAGTCTTTTAAGTCTTTATCGTTTACTGCAAAAAAATGTTGATACTCTTAACAAATTTCTATACAACCAATATATATTATCTGTTGAATCTGATTTAAAATCAAATAGCAAAAGTTTTTGGAACTTTATCAACGCTAAAAGGCAGTCGATCGGTATTCCTAATTTAATGCGTCATGGAAACAAGTCATCTTCAGACCTCTCAGTTATTTCTAACCTATTTGCTAAACATTTTCAGTCTGTTTATACCGAAAGCAGTTCAAATCTACTTTTTCAGGATGAATTTAATAATTCTAACACATCTTTTAATGTTGGGTTTTTAAGGCTTTCATATTCTGAAGTTGAACAAGCTTTATAAGAAATTAAAGAAGACACTCGACTTGATATGGAAGGAATCGCTCCGACAGTTCTACAAAGATGTTCAAAGGTAGTTGCGCTACCTTTGGAAATTATTTTTAACCGTTCCCTTGAAAGTGGTGAGTTTTTATCGAAATGGAAAAGTTCTTTGATTACACCGATTTATAAATCAGGAAGTAGGCAGGAAGTTTCCAACTATCGGCCAATTTCCTAGATTTCCACAATTCCTAAAATTTTTGAAAAATTGATATATAAAAGACTAACTCCGGCTCTAAAAAATATTATTTCTCCATATCAACATGGCTTTCTGTGGTAGAACAACCAGCACTAATCTTTTAAAATTTTCAAACTTTGTAGTTAATGGCTTTGAAAAAGGGTATCAATGCGATGTTGTATATACTGATTTCTCAAAAGCATTCGATCGGGTTGATTTTGATTTACTTCTTTTGAAACTTAATAAAATAGGTTTCCACGCAAAATTTTTGAGATGGATAAATTCGTATTTGAGAGGTCGTACCCAGTTCGTTAGAATAAAAAATGTACTTTCTTCGCCTATACATGCCACTTCTGGTGTGCCACAAGGGAGTCATCTCGGTCCGCTTTTTTTCTTATTATTTGTCAATGACATTCCTAGTGTGTTTTCAAATTCTGAACGCCTTATGTATGCAGATGATCTGAAAGTTTTCCGTTATATAAAAACTAATAATGATTGTATCTTACTGCAAGATGACCTTCAGAAACTGTCGAATTGGTGTTCGTTAAACTCCTTATCCCTAAATATAAGTAAATGTCAAAATTTAATCTGTTGTCGGAATCGTACTCCCATCAATTTTGCTTATAAAATTAATAATTCACTTTTGTCAAAAGTTACTTTCAAGAAAGATCTTTGAGTTATTTTTAACCAAAAACAGGATTTTGTTAAACATATAGATTTTTTAGTTGCGAAAGGAAATTCAATGTTGGGTTTTATTTTGCGCAATTCAAGAGAATTCAGTGATCCTCACACATTGAAAAGTCTATACTATGCGTTCGTAAGGTCTAACTTGGAGTATTGCAATATTATTTGGAATCCTATCTATGAAGTTCACTCGTTTAGAATTGAGAAAATCCAAAAACGCTTTACAAGAGTTTTAGTAAAAAAGCTTCACTGGGAAATAGATATGCCTTCTTATGACACCAGGTGCAAGTCATTTGGAATATTGCCTCTTAAAACTCGAAGAAAGTTCTCTGAAGTGATGTTCATTCGTGACTTATTGACTAGCCGTATTGATTGCTCTGACATTTTGGCATTGATAGGATTCAGTGTTCCTGCGAGGATGCTTAGAAACCAAGTTTTCTTTAATATTCCTTACCACAGAACAAATTATGCAGCCAATGAACCACTGAATAGATGTTTAAGAACTCCTAATTCATTTCATGCAATGATTGATTTTAGTTTGAGCAGATTTTCATTTAAAAATAAATTTCTTTTGTTGTTAAATAATTTTTAATGGTGGTAATGATTAGTACGAGTGCATGTTTAACTTTTATGTAACTATTTTATATTTTATTTAATTATCCAATTATTGCTATTTTTTTCTAGTAATCACTAAAGTATTGTATCTTTGCTTTGTTTGATGAAATATACACACTAAACTATAATAGTTTTGCAACAAGTTCATATAAGTCGGAAAATAGGTATTCATTCAAACTATTTTTAATGTAACCCAATTTAAACCAAAACAAATCGATATATGTCAATTTCAAAAATTAGGTTAAAATCTGTGTGGACGGATTTTATTTCTAAAAATTTATATTGTTCGATTACCTTTTCGAGACTTTTCGTAAAATTACTAAAAACAGAGACAATGCTAAAAAAGTGCCACAGCCTAAAAAAAAGTGGCACAGCGGTAACGCTGCTTCCAGGTCAACAATATCTAAGCAATACTTGTATGGTGTGAAATTAGAAATTTAAAAACAAAACTTACGTCCTTTCAGTAAAGTTGCGGAAATTCAAAAGCAACACTCCACTGCAGCTAACAATGTGGAGAAATACTTTTCAAATCCAGTCAACGTTTATCTTCTAATACAACGTCTGCAGAAGATATCGAGATTCTATGAAAACACCATTCGCAACGAAGTCGCCCCCAAAGGTGAGTATTAGACTTCGCACAAAAAAATTTATATTTTACAATAATCCTTAGCTTTGCTGTATGTAATTGGATTTGCTCGTGCCCACTTAAAATTTCTCAGTGAAGAAGATGCTCTGGCAATGGTACGACTAAAGGATAGTCATCAATTGGATGTCTCACAAATTGTGGCCGGATACAACAATGGTGTTAAATATGAGTGAGTTTTTAAATTGATCAATCCTGATTATTGTATTTTGAAAATTGTGTGTATAGTCATTCAATGTCATGGAAAGACTGTTTTCATCTGGGTCAGGAGTTGTACAACTTAAAAGACTTCAACCACGCAATTCCATGGCTAAAGGAATCGTATCAAAGACATGGGCAATCCGAAATGAATAAAAACTCATCAGAGACAGTTAAGATCTTGGAACTGATGGCACTTTCCCACTCTGCAATTGGTAACGTGATCTTTTCACCATTTTCGCAAATATATTCATCAACTTGTTGTCCCTCCTTCTTAAAGGTGATTTCCAAAGTGCCATGGATCCTGTAGACAAGTTGCTTGAATTGCAACCCGACAGTGAATATGTGATAGGTTTCAAAAAACATCTGCTGTCAATGATTCAGAAAGGATATGGACCATCCGATGACAAGTTGTTAAGACGTGTAAGTTGAAGTTAGTCTTATGATTTTACTTTCATTCTTTTTGAGTGTTGTGGTGTTCGTGTGACTGACACAACTATATTTATTAAAGAACACACACGAATACAGAACCTACCAAAAAATATGCCGTGGAGAAGTTAAACCAGAGCCTAAGGAGGAAAGGGAACTTCGATGTAAGTTCTTCCATAGAGACGTCCCATACCGGCTCTTGATGCCTTTCAAAATGGAAGAAGTTAATCTAGATCCGTATATTGTTGTCTTCCATGATCTCATGTCCGATGAAGAAACCGAGTCAATTAAAGAGATGGCCAAGCCTACTTTGGCCCGTTCGGCTGTTAATGATGCTATTAATGATAGACAAACCACCTCCTTGATCAGGACGAGTCAGAACACTTGGATTGAATACGATACTCTACCAGCAGCAATAAGTCTTCGCCAAAGAGTTGGTGATATTACCGGATTGGATATGGAAGCTTGTGAACCTCTTCAGGTTGCCAACTATGGAATCGATGGGTATTATGAACCGCATTACGACTGTTTTTTCCGTGAAAAAGACTACAAAGTAAATGCTGGAAATAGAATAGCCACTGCTATTTTCTACGTAAGTTTTTCTTTATACGTATACAAATTGAAAACAGTTGAAAGGTTGAATTTTATTCAATTACTTTTTGTTCAGCTGTCAGATGTTGAGCAAGGAGGTGCTACTAGTTTTATATTTTTTAAGAGAGCCATACAACCAGAAAAAGGCAGTATGATGCTCTGGTATAATTTATACAAATCAGAAAAACCGGACTTCAGAACCCTGCATGCCGCTTGCCCTGTATTGAAGGGCGAAAAATGGGGTAAGATATTGGGAGCCTTATATTAGCAAAAACAAAAAAAGTGTTTCATTCCTTTTCACCCACAGTTGCAAACGTTTGGATTGGAAGTCGAGCACAAATGTTCAAACGACCATGTAGTTTGTATCCGGATCATTTGGGGTCTCTTCAACATAAGTTTAAATGATACGCTTTGAATGAAGAGCTTAGTTTTTAATTTGCTACTTAAATAATTTTAAAAAATTACTGTAATACCGTCCGATTGACTAATTTAATAAAAGATTATTTTAAGTTAAGACTGCTGCTCATTCAAACTTTTGGAAGACAGTGATCGAAATTTCATTTCTCAAACTTTATTTTCTTACAGCTACGAGTTATTTAGTTTGTCACGGGTTCTATTTATTTACTTTATTTATTTAGAAATTGCCAGGCATGAAATTAACAATTCGGGTACAAACTATCTACAAACAAGTTTCCATTTTAAAACTGACTGGTCAGGGCATTGCTGCCGCACATAACGATTTACTGCCGAAAGTCACTATTGCACGCGGATGAAGTCGCGGGCACAGCTCGTAGGCCATATTTTATCCCAATATTGCGATCTAAACGTAACCGGGAACGGGTTATTAGAATGCTTCAAAATAACTCAGTAACATAGATTTCATCTTAATATATTAAAAGAAGTGTACCTACGGTTGGTTGTGAATGCATCATTCGAAAACGGTTCGACCGAATGAAACCAAAATTTTGTGATAGATCAGGGGACGTTGGTAGATGGTTTTTATAAAAAAAAATCTGAAACCAATCGGTCGACCCGTTCTCGAGTTATGGGATTTTTCCTGAATGTGACTTTTGTCCGTATAAAATTCACGTAAAACAACAAATCAATACAAATCTGCAATATCAATCATTTATATATAAAAAAATGGATGTACACTTGTGGCCATACAATCAAGTCATTAGAAGATTTAAAACATTTTTTTGTCTTAGTTTTGGTTCAAAAATGTTGTGTGAGGTGAAGGTCAACATTTATGGAAATGATGGCAAACCGTATGTTAGACGTCCCAGAAATGCTGAGCTGAACCCAAGATACACCAAAAAGACCTTAAGGCATGGCGGCAATTCTATAATGGTTTGGGCATGCTTCACAAGCCATGGTGTGTCGGTCCGCTGTGTCAAATAAACGGTAAAATGACAGGTATTGACTACCGGGACATACTGGACACAAATCTTCTCGGCGCCTGCCAGAACCAATTACCCCAAGGATGGATCTTTCAGCACGACAATGACCCCAAACACACGTAAAGAGTTGTGAAATATTTCCTTGAAGAGCGTAGCGTGATTGTTTAGGGGTGGCCAGCGCAGTCACCGGACTTAAACCCCATAAAATTTGGGGACATTCTCAAAAAAAAAGTTGCTGCAAAAAAACCAACCAGCACGACTACTCTCTGGAGTATTTTGCAGGAAGAGTGGAAAAATATGAGCGCCGTAGAGCAATGCAAAGGTTCGGTGGAGTCCATGCCAAGGAGAATACCCGCCGTTTCAAAACAGAAAGGCCATCCTACGATATATTAACGGTGCGGTTAAAAACACTATTCTTTTTTTCATATTTTTCATTTTTTTTTTCCAGGTGACTTAATTATATGGCCACACTTATTTTATATATTATTGATTTTTTGTTAAAGAAATGACTATTGTTATAATGGAGTTTATTTTTTTTTTCGTTTTTTTAATTATTGTGATTGTACAAATTTAGAATTTGAATAAATTTTGTTTCTGTTGTAATTTTGTATTTAATATGCGGATATGTAGACGTCAATTATAAAAATGACTTAATTGCATGGCCACACGTGTATGTCTATGCATGTATGTTTATCCAGTATAGACTCCTACACCGCCTAACGGAATTCAAAGAAATTTTTAGGTTACATATAGTGTGTCTAGATATGCTTCCTGTAAAGGTTTGATCCCAATATTCACACGGGAACAGAATTGGGACTGGGAGTAAACTTGGAAACTACGGAAAACGAAGGACGAGATGGGGATCCTTAAAACTACGGACCCGTGCAACGCAGGGCGGCTCAGCTAGATTCATATAAATATCGCAAGCAGAGTCGATGCTATATCTGCACTAGACCGGAATTTATTTTTTCTGAAATTACCTAGCACTTCCAAAGAAATTTCTTTTTTTATTAAGTTTTGAATTTAGTGAGGGTTTGGTCCAAATAGCTGTAACTTGTGTGACTACTTGAACTTGATCCATCCAACATTCCTGTCGTTGGATGGCCCAAAAAAAAAAAAAAAAATCCGAATCGCCTGAAAAAGTGTGCCTATGAAAATGATGCAAGTGGTTTTCAAAAAATGTAAATCCTTATTATTTGACTCCATTCCGAATAAGGGTTTATTATGGCAAGTCCACAATAGATGCAATCCAAAGCATAAGAATCCAAATAGAAAATCATTTTGGGTGGACTTCAGACAAGGAGGAGTCCTAGAGGACTATATGCAGATGATTGAAGATACGAGTATGCATGAAGGAGCGTTTGCAAAAATTAGATGTCCGCCTGAAGTCACCGCAGCATTGAAAGCCACAGCAGGTGTACACCAAGGAAGTGTCATTAGTCCTCGGCTTTTTTTCAGTCCTTGACTATCTACTGAAAGAAAAAGTACAGAACACAAAGTAAATAGACTTCTCCTTGCTGACGATGACGCCATTGTATGCAATAAGATTGAGTATTTGTGTAGCCCATTTTCTGATCCAGACATGCCTATTCCAGACAAATCTCAGAAGAGAAATGTGGCTCCCAAGTTTGAAAATTTTAAATATCTGAAATCACACTTCTGATAACGAAATCCATCATCGAGTAAGCGTAGGGTGGATAGACTGATGAGAAAACTCCTCCATATTCTGTGACAAAAAAAATGCCCTCTAAGCTGAAGAGTGGACTTAACACCGCGGTTGTGCGTCCAGCACTCATGTGCGTTTAACAATCTTTAACAATGTACAAAAGGAAAGAGAGTAAGCTAACAACAACTGAGATGAGGATGTCGCATATGACAAAAAAGGAGTTACAAAGCTTGATCGCATTAGAAGTACCAAGATCCGTTGCATCATTGACCTCAAAAACACACATTGAAAAAAAAAATAGAGCTGGATTGGTTCAATTGGAATTGTCATGTTTAAAAGAGGGATCCAGAGAACCCAGTCAAAAAGGCAAAAGCACACAACGTTCAGACACGATCGCGAAGAATCTAAAAGAAAGAAAGTACACCAAAGCGATTCTGGCACAGACAAATGCAAAAGAAATTTGGCTGGCCTCAGACATGAAACAATGTAAGACCGGTAGATATCCGGTAGTAGATTCAATTGTTACATTTGCTGTGTGGCACGTAGCCCCGTCTTGTTGAAACCAAATGTTGTCACGATCAACTTCTTCCAATTTCGGCCATTAAAAGTTCGATATCATCGATCTACACCGCCCTCATCGACAGTAATGGTATTACCATCTTCATTTTGAAAGAAGTACGGACCGATGATTCCACCAGCCCAAAAACCACACCAAGCTGTTAATTTAGGTGAATGCAATGGTTTTTCATGAATATTTTGTGGATTTTCATCACACCAGAGTCGACAGTTTTGTTTATTTACCGCACCAGTCAAATGAAAGTGAGCCTCATCGGAAAAAAAGTGGCAATTGGGAACAATTATTTTGGTAATGAAATTGAATAATTTGTAAAAACTTATGAGTGCAATAAAAAAACAAATGACAGATCATGACACACTACACATGGCCAAAACGAAACTGCAAATCATATTATACCTATTGGAAAACCCTTTAGATTCGTACTACGATATCCGAAAAATGGTATCATGGGTTCCATTGTACTAGAATTGTTTAGTTTCGAAATTCGGAGTGTGTTGAAATTGCTATCGCTGACCCCGAATGAATAGGAAAAATGGCAGTATTTTCTACGAACAGTTATTTGAATCACAAATTCACAAATCAGCTCCGTCATTTTTGTTCCAATAATCAATTAAAAAAGAAGATGTAAGTGGTCTGATGTGTATTCGTTATTGCTTATACTCGTCTTTTTAACTTTTATATTTTTAAGGACCCACAAAGTTATAACAAATAAAACCCAATACCAAAGGCTTTATGAACTACTTCAAGAGAAGCCTGAAATAGCACAAGGATTTACAAAAACTCCAAAAGACGAAGTGAGCGCCTTTTGGGAAAATGTTAAAATAGAGCTTAGTTTCGGTCCACCTACTAAGGACACAGCCAGCTGGAAAAAGTAAGATATTTAAAATTTATTTTCATCAAAGAAACGTGTATATGTATATGTATTATGTATATTAGAGTGGTCCTTATTTAGGGTTTGTCCGAAATTTTTGTCACGATAGTCCTGAATCCATTAATAAAAATTCATGCCAAGTTCTATAAATAGCTCTTAACTTTAATTTTAAACCGACCCCCCCAACAGCCAAAGTCTTAAATGGAAATAACACGGGAAAAAATCTGTTGATTTTTTTAAATTTTTTTCATCATAAAATAATGAACAGATCATGTCGACCAATAACAATTCTTAAAGCAAATTTAACGCTCTACCAAAAAAGGTCTCTAATGATTTTTGCTAACTCTAACAGTTTCTGAGTTATTTAAGGTCATAGTTGAAGCTTAAGTCAATTTTACGATTTTTCTATTTCTACCGTCGCGTTGTTTATTGATTTAAAAATGAAAAAAAAGATAATAATTCATAACTTAAGCACGGGTCACAAACGGCTGCTTGCTATCCGCTTCTTACCAGCTTAGGACTATCGTGACGAAAAATTCGGACGAACCCTAAATAAGGACCACCCAAATGTATATATGTATATAAAATTATATTTTTTATAGGTTTGGTTGGATTGGAAAGCATATATCAAGAGAAAACTAATTGAGAACAAAACGAAATGCAGAGCCACAGGTGGAGGTGCAAATAAAAATCATACATTTTCATTTCTGGAGGAAGGCGTTATTCAACTGGTTGGCCTCCAAACTTCAACCGAATTAATAAAAGGCTCACAGTTTTTCGGGGTAGAACCAAATTCTAATGTCGTGGCTTCAAGTTCATCGACCGATGAGGTCCAAAATTTAGATGTGTCGATGACTTCCACTTCAGACATCGTTAATCCTAAAAATGCGTCTCAGCGTTATACGAAAACTACAAAACAATTCGATGAACCCACGAGCCTGTTGAAAAATCAAATTAAGATTCAAGGAGGATTTTATAATAAAAGTGAGGATTTCTCGGGAAAACAAAACAAAATAAATGGAGCTATGTCAAGCAGTTTCTGCCCAACATACAGAGGCATTGAAAAATTGAATAAAATCGAAGAGCCAGTCTATGGTAGAAACTAAAAGGCACACCAATGTAACAGAAAAAATGTTGCAAAGTTAAATTGAAATAAAAATCGAAATGTTGAAAAAAGAAAAGCCAAAATACGAAAACATTTAGATAAAACTATTTAATTTTTATAAATAAATTTGTTTCATTGCAATTTTTTTCTTCGGACACTTATGTTAAAGTTCTAAGAATTCCATTTCTTATTTGAGATGCTACGTTCCGCAAATTTGAATGAATGACTTCTTCTTCAATCACTTCATCTTCATCTTCGTCAGCTTCAACATCACCAAAATCATTTTCGATTTTGAAGTGGCTGCATATATTATGTAAGGCACACGCTATATTGTGCAGTTTTTTTAGGGGAATAATGAAGTTCCCGTGCTGCTAAAAGACATCTGATCGGTTTTTCAGTACTCCAAAAACCTTTTCTATTGTGTTTCTTGCTCTGCTGTGCTTTGTATTAAACACGACTTGACGATTACCTTCATCTGCAGAACGATATGGTGTTATAAGCCAGGGCTCAAGGGGATATCCCGCATCAATTTAGAGTTTCAAGGTTTAGACATGAAACGTAAAACATTTTGAAGTAATTTACCTAGAATCCAAGAATTTCTTTCGCCATCTTGAAAGTTTTTGTGGAAATATGTTCTGGCTGAACTTAATTTCCATACGTGAGCGTCATGGTTGTATCCCAGATATGTTGCATCAACAAACCTCACCCGCATCTTGGTGTCACAAATCTAAGATTAAAATTTAAAAAAAAAAATTTAACGCGTGAACCTTCAAAACCTTTTTACAATTCATAAAATTGCATTAAAGCTAAAGTAGCCTTTTCTGTTGTAGTACAAAAAATTTTCATTTGCTGGTGCAATTACTTTGATGTGAGTTCCGTCTACACACAAAACAGCACTTGGAAATCTGGCTCTAGAATAGAAGACAAGTTTTGCTTTACGTTTCTCGCCTTCTGTCATTTCCAGCTTTATCCATACAGGACACAATCTTCTTTCCACAATTCCAAAATCTAAATCTTTTCCGACACGTTTTGATATCCTCCCTCCACTGTGAATCTTAAAAGAGCTGCTAACTTGCTATAATGGCTGGTATTGAAGAAGAAAAAACACAGGGATCTAGCTCTTGCTCCAGCTCACTTAAAAAACATATTTGAATGCATCCTTATTCAATCGAAAATTCTTTTTAAACCTGAAATTTTTTTTCCAATTCACAAAGTAGTTTCAAACATTTTTTCTCACACTTTGTCGTCAAGTTCGAAGGGAAAAGCATCTCTCAATATTTTCCTTTGCAGTTTTTTTTTTTTTTTTGTCGTTGCGAGTTTCCATTGTTAATTGCAAGCACTGGAATAGCTATTCAATCCATTAAACAAATTAGTAAAGGAAAATTCAAACCTCTAAAAACCAAGTAAAACGTGTTGTCTTTCACTTTTTGAAGTTTATCAGCTGATTCCGAAAGACCGAAAGTGAGATTTATGTGTGACAATGCTATTTTAGTTTCGATCGGGGCTTGTGATACAAAAATCTTCGTAGTCGGATCTTAGAAATTCATCGTAGATTTTCTACATCGGTCCTTGTGATAGGGGTGATTATCTTTTCCAGATCACAATGCTCGCAACGTAAAAAAAGGAAGAAGGCTTCATTTCAAACAGCAATTTCCTAAAGGGCTTAGCAGTCTTTTTGATGCATAGCCAGCTAAGAATACTAACTTAAGCTAAGCATCAATTCGGGGACATGGAACTTGAGATTTTGATACTAACCCATTTCAGACAACATTGGCCTCTTCGGCATCTGATTTTCAACTTAACCTTACATCGAATAAATTGGTTATTATTTTGAGACATCATTCAATTTTATTCCAAATATCCCCGCTCTAATCTACTCTCTACTTGGTTACAGATTCAATCCGCTGGATATCACTACCAATTTTATGTTCTTCTAGATTTACCATTCCACCAACCCATATGCTGTGTATGTGTACTTATCAAAAAAAAAGTTTTCAATTACTCGCTCAACTCAACTGACTACACTTTATTGCTCTCTCGAAATAAAGTGAAGCAGATGCTTCCTATACAACGGGAAACACAAAATTTTATGAAATTCAATTTAATTCTAATTAGGTACATCTCAACCGGAAAATTTAAATCACGATACTAAATTCGGTTTTATTCAACATTAAACCGATTAATATCGACTTTTTTTTTAAATATATGAAGGCAATTTATCAATCTGCGAGCACATTGACCTCGCACAAATTTCCAAATGCAAACTACATAAAGTACGAAATTCGATTTCGTTGCGTTTCATATCGATATAAAACAGCAGCATCATAAATCATCATCATCATCAATAAAGAAAGCAAAATGACTGTGATTGCTTGATAAATAATAATTTATCATTGTAAACCATAACTGGATCGCGTAGACTTATCTGAATTTGTCATTCATACAATTTAATTGCTTTGTTGATGAATGATGAAGCATCGCACCATCGTTCATTTTTGGATGAGTGAAAGTTATTTTCTAATTTTCCTGTGCTTAAGTATGTACTTTTCAAACAGAAGTTTTGGAAATGGAACATGTATAATTGGTTTATTCTAGAGTGCTGGTAAAGCATTGAGATATTGAGAAAATTTCACTTGAATTGAAATCATTACTTTACCTATACCAAATAAGCAAGTAAATAAGAAAATAAGCAGGTATGGAAGTACATATTATGTACATAAGTAGAACCAAACTTTTGCAGCACAAAATTCACAGTAGGATGTGCATCAATTAAGGCTTCGGTGGAGGAACAGTTTAGAGTTACCGATTGAAATGCTACCAGCTGTCAATTAAATCAGAGCACAAGAAAAAAGTCTGCGAATTTGACCACTCAATTGGTATGTGTTTTAGTTTTATCTAATTCAGAAGCTATCGTTAGACCAAATAGCATTAGATTAGTTAAAAAGTAGTTAAGAGCACCCGTGCCGAACTTTTCAAAGCAGCAGGAGATCAGTTGGGAAGGAGAACGCACCAGCTGATCTGCATGATATGGTCGGAAGAAAGTATGCCCGATCAATGCAACCTCAGCATCGTATGTCCGATTCGAAAAAAGGAAGGTCCTCTTAATTGCGCCAATTATAGAGAAGTAAGCCTCCTTAACGTCGCTCATAAGATCTTGTCTGCTGTAATATGTGAACGTCTAAAACCCCACGTCAATCAATGTGGTTTAAGACCAGAGAAGTCCACAATGGACCAAATTTTTACATTACAGCATTTTACATTATGCGCGTCAAATTCTGGGATGTAACCTTCGCTGCTTCTTTCGATTCAAAAGTTTGTCTCTACTCGTCAAAATAATGAAAAATAGATCGCCGGGTTATCTTTTTGCTGAGTTAAACCTGTCGGCTTCTGCTCGAAGCTTAACGATACGACCCAAAACACATAGTTGCGTCACCTCACGTCGCCAGTTTTTCATTCATGCTGTGGAAGTTTGGAATCATCTCCCTTTGTCACTTAGGAACAAGATTGGACACAAACAGTTTTCTTCGCTACTATTTTCATATCTATCACTGGAATCTTCTCACTAAACTTAATTTTAATTTGCATACATATATTATATAATATAAGAAAATTCATGATTTTGAAAGACTTTGATTCTTTCTCTCTTTTCTTCCCATTCCTTTAATTTTGCATAGTGATTTTTAATAAGACATTACTTTTAATACTAATTGTAACTTAAAACACTACCTGTATTATTATAAGAATTTATTCTTACTGTACAGCGTTTTCGATTGAAATAAATACTAAATACTAAATATTGAAAAAAACTCTAGAATATGATATCGACCGATATACACCATCTCTTTATCGATTTCAAGACAGCGTACGACAGTATTTACAGAGACGAGCTGTACAGAGTCATGTCTAGTTTCGGCATCCCTGCAAAACTTGTACGACTATGCAGGATGACTTTGGAGAATTCACGCTGCTCCGTCAAGATCGGTCTCACCGATACCTTTAATGTCGGAAAAGACTTTCGAAAAGGCGATTTCATTAACATAACACTTGAAAAGATTGTACAAAACTCAAACGTCAACACCAGTGGAACAATCTTTCAAAAGCCTGTACAATTACTCGCCTACGCAGACGATATTGATGTAATGGGAAGAAGGAAGCGTGATGTCATAGGTGCTTTTGCGAGCATTGAAACAGAAGCGGTTAAAATGGGTTTGAAGGTTAATGAGGGTAAAACAAAGTATATGTTGTCATCAAACAAGGACACAAAACATCGACGAATTGAACATAATTTCACATTAGACAGACATAACTTCGACGTGTTGCTCGTCTTCTTCAGTGCCGAGACCAAACTGTGAATAACTCTTGCCAATCACTGCTTCTTTGGGTTGAGAAGGCAAATGCGAAATAAAAACCCTCTCCAGAAAAACCAAGGTAACTCTTTATAAGACCTCGATTATCCAGTCCAGCTTTACGGCGCAGAAGCATGGGCCTTAGCTAAAGCGGATGAAGAAACCCATGCTCGATTCGAAAGAAAAATTCTCCGAATGATCTTCGGTTCCGTATGTGCAGACAATGTGAGGAGAAGAAAATACAACAACGAGCTGTATGAGCTGTTTCGCGACAAGGGCAAAGCTAGAAGAGCACGCATCGCGAGGCTACAATGTCTGGACCATGTAGAGTGGATGGACCTAAACACTACGCTTGACGGGTTTTCGAAAGCACATTGCAGGGAAATCGTTGAAGGGGAAGACCTCGTCTTAGGTGGTGTAATCAAGTGGAAGAAGACCTTAACCGACTTAGTGTGCAAAACTGGAGAGAGCTCGCCCGAAATCGAAATTGTGGAAATTGGATCATGCTATCCCAAAAGAAAGACCATAAATTTCTTTTATCTATTTTCGAACAAAGTTAATCCATCTGAAAAAAATCACAAAGAATTTTGTCAACTCGCATATAAATTACAAGTCCCATGTAAATTCAACACAAATATAGACACAAAGTCAAGGATACACAAGAGAAATTCCTTGCCTTTTTTTGTGAACAACCCCATTTTTGACATTTACATTTTTTTTTTCACAATACCGTGTTGTTGGCTAATGGATTTTCAGGATATTCAAGTTATATTTTTAACGGCCTTGCCAAAAAAAAAAAAACAAGGGTATTGTCTCGCAAAAATTAGTTTAGCGGATGAGTTTGGCTTATTTTTTCAAAAACTTTTCAAAGAAAGGGGAAGAATAGATAGATTTTTAACTCTTTATATCACTTTCTGTCATAATTGCAACAAATGAAAAAACACCTAAACAAATCTCAAGCTTTTGCTTTATTACATTTTAAATCACTTTGCCACGACAACGTTAAAAAAACAGTTTCAAACCTATTTAGTGTTACTTGTACAAAGTAGATGGCGTAACTTGTGAGAAAGATGTTTCGGAAGTCAAGTTGTCCAGTCCATTGGGCTGAGAAGAGGATCAGATGTTAATATCCTAAATGTGGTGGCGTAGCTTTTGCAGAAGCTGTATGGATGAGGAATGAGAGGAGACCATTCCTAACCTTCTCTGTTCATACCCCCGTTTTAGCTCACAAAACTAGGATACACCTAGATTCATGTTTCTTTAATGACCCAAGTGATCTTATTCACATTGACGCTCCCACTTCATTGTAAGCTCAAAATGGTTTTATTAGGATGAGAATACATATGATCCACCGTGGTACCACAATGAGCCCAACGGGTCTAAGTGTGTCAGCCGAACTAACAGCCACTTTAACCTAAACTAACCTAACCTAATGTAAGACTAGGTAGCTTATTTAAAAATTTCCAAGGTTGAGTTTATAAAGGGTAGAGCTGGTTTTATAAATTTTTGGCAGCGAATAAATAGACATAAGGGAGGGGTAAACCCTGGGCATTTTCAAAAAATCAATATTTTTTATTGTATTTTCTTATTATACTACATCTCAAGAATGTTGTGTAAAAATTTCAAGTCATTTCGAGTTGAATTCGAAAAGTTGCAGGGATTTTAGAGCAGGTATGCGCGGCGAGCGTACCCGTGGTGTGATGGATAGCATGTCCGCCTATGTTAATCCAGAGGTTCGAGTTCGAATCCAAACAGAGGCAAAAATGTTTTTTCCACGGGTATCGCCTTTCGCGAGGAATTGGCAAGTCCTCCGTTAGTATTCATTGCCATGAAAAGCGCTTTCTTGATTAGCCGTTCGGAACCGGCAGACAATTGTAGATCTCCTCCATTCCCTTAAAAGGCATGGTTGTGAGAAATGCGCTAGACCCTGTGGCTCATCGCTCTGTTCCGCCACCCTATTTAACTTTATATATCATCTTTATATTCCCACAGAAACAGAAACGGGAAAGAGTCCCACAATTGCTCGGGTCTGTAGTACCTTAGAACTACAGTCCCAAGCAACGCAGGGTGGCTTAGCTACTTACATATATTTTTCGAAAAAAAAAAAACCATTTTCATAGCCCAGTCTAATGCACAGAGAAAATGGACATCGAATCTGAATTTAGTGCAATAAAATACAAATGAATTCATGGGTCTTGTTAAAAGAACACACCAATTTTTTGTGCCGCTGTCAATTTTTAAAAAACCGCCCTTTTCGACATCTAATATCACGAATATTTTGGATCCACAACATTCCTGGAGACTAAAAGAAGATGAAAGTGTGTAGAAGCAGCAAATCAACGAAAATATGTTTAATATTATGAAACAGTTCCGATAGCTTAATTAGTTTCTATGAATTCAAATTCAGATAAGACTTATTTTCAAGAACAGCGCCAAGGCTTGGAGAATTTCAAGAATGCTTCTATTCCAAGGCCTCGAATAAGCTCATTGAAATCAAGAGAAATTGTTTACTTCTTTTTCTATAAAATCAGTTCCTGTTGAATGCCAAGCATAATATCAGTTTTCCTGCCCACAGGATGAAAAACAGGATTCTTATGTTTCATACCACACTAAGAACAGAGTAAATGGGTTGAAGGCCCCCTCGCCGCCATACCGATGCACTAGCATATAAAATCAATCTCTGATGAACTGCACAGTATACTACACACCCATATTTATACATAAATTTGTGAGGTTTCTCATCTATAAATTTCTCCCAAGTCCCAAATACCAACCACTCGCATTAAGGGTGCACATGAAAAGGGTTTATTCAGAATCTTATTCATCAAGAAAAGCCAGTAGCAGAATCCTTGCACATGGTGAATTCATTTGAATTCGTAAGTTGAATCATATACTTTAATCTGCTTATACCAAACACACACATACAAACACAGACCTGCATTTAATGCCCCCTGCATAAATGATTCGACTTAAAAGCTATATTCAAATGAAGTTGTTAATTTTGCCTTGTTTCAAGCCAACACACATCCACACGTGATACAGGCTCTTGGCACGATTTTTTTTTTAACGTGCTTCAATAAATTTTGAGCCTACAAGCAATTTGTTTTTTTATTGTATTAACTTTTAACAGCACAATTGAATAAAAGAATGTTGTGTTTTGCGTGTCATGAGCCCTGGTAAGTAAGGATAAGTACCTATAGAAAGATTAAACGTGATCCTCGAAATGTAAAAATATTTAACAATCCAATTCCCTGTGTCGGGGCTTGGTGACAGTAAAGATGTTACACATATTAGCTGTGAAATCTGACACAGTGACGGAGTGAATTTGATATTACGCTACATTGGAATAACAATGAAAATCTTGGATGAACATGAGCACATGTTTGCCATGTGGTAGTTTGTCGATAGATAAGGATCTAGGATAGAGCGATTATGAAAATTTGTAGAATAAATAAGTGAGACAAGTAAATCATATCAGTTTCGTGGAGTGAAAACGAATGATGTTTTTTAATCAAATTATAAATACAGCAAAATATTTGTGAGTAAACAAATAGTCAATGTCCTCTTAAGGACAGTTTTAAAAAAAACTTAACTTCGAGAGGCAAAGTTTTCGTTTGTTTTACTTTGTAAATAAAACTCAGCTACAACTTTCCAGGCTTTAGAGTACTTGTACCACTTTTATCCCAAAACTTTTCTATGAACCTATACCATCAAGAGGTTCGTTAAATATTTGTTTGCCCTGGTAACGGTAAACGACCTGTCAGTGAACCCATCAACGCATCGTCTGGTGTAACAACTAACCACTCAATTAAATATTGCAAGTAGTTGTTACCTAATCAAACAATCACCCCTATTGTACGCGACCAGAGAATCAATATTGTTCATCCAGTGGCCTAAATTTATTTGTTTCCAGTTGGTTGTGTGAGTTTTTCAATGATGTTTGACTGCTAACACGTCCAGTTATTTATTTCAAAGGTGATATATGAGTATCTATATCTATAGAGTTACCTGTGAAGAACTTTGAGTTTGTTCAACTAAACACGAAAACTTTTCTAGAAAAAAAAAAATACAAAACAAAATCGTCGTAGTCGCAACGGTCGGTCGTTGGCTGTGATACTTCAACAAAGCTGCCTCGGTTGAAAGATATAGACGGAACTTTTTGAGATTTATTCCCCCTGGGGGAGTTTTAATTTTTTCTTCTTTTTTTTCTAAAGTTTGCCTTCCTCATTTCTACTGTAAATTTCATCTCCATTATAAATTAAACATCGTCTTCAAAACTTGCATCCAATTTCAGACTTTAAAAAGAATTTCTTTTTCTATTTTATTTTCATCTTGGATGTTGAGGGTTCTTTTTCTGTTTGTTTGAGTATTGTAAGCAAAATGGTTTTCCGATGTAAGCAGGTTCCGGGTGCAGGACGAGCATAACCACTTTCCGCTTACACTAGAGGGTGAGCAAATACACTTTTAAAAGTTTAAGCTGTATTCTTAGTCTGGACAATTCAATGTGCACCTGAATGTTGTTAGTTCTGGAAATGAGAAATGAAACTGGAAAAATTGTTTATTTATTTTTATAGTAACAATCGGACGTCACCAAAAAATAACGTCCACTTTCGATGTGCCACGTACTTTTATAATACGCACTTATTCGTGATTTAAAGGCCTTTTAATTTGCTTACAACATTGAAAGCAGCATTTCCAAATAACTTAGCAGTGACGGTTTAAGAGTTAAAGCAGCGCCATCGAATCTCACAAGGTGCTCTTTGCACCAATTTTTTTCGTTATATAAATAAGGTTACTTTATAAATTTTATTGGATTTATTAGTAATTTTACTGCTGAGTTCACTGGTGGTTTCACTGTGAATTCACTATGAAGTCACTAACTGATCTCCCTAAAAGGGGGGTCTCTGGGTGTCAATTGGGGCCCAGAGTGTATCCCTCCCCTCGTCTTTTCCTTTTATTGAAAGACACACTTTGGTTATTGAACAAACTCTTTAATCTTTTATTAACAACCCCTACTTTAAAGATGAATACTTAATCTACTCAAGTATCATCTGGATGCCTTCACGACGCTATATCACTAATTATGTCGTTCCCCAGTCACTAGCTCACTCCATTACGACACAATACTGAGTCAAACAAACAAAATCTAAATTGAATTATTTAAGTTCACTGGTGAACTTACTGAAGAAATCGCTAATTGACCTTTTAGGAAAACCCCAAAAAAATTCATATTTTTGCCCTATTCTGCTCCGTTTCCAAAATATGGCGATATTTTTGTTTCTCATTTGAAAAAGTGCGATTTTTGGCAATTTGTTGATGTCATTAGCTGTGGGCATTGGAGGACTGACCTGCGATGCACGGCTCAGTTAGCCGGATTAGGGGGGGGAGGGGGTTTTCTCCTTAGTCAGACGGGATTCACATTACAAAAACATAAACCATGTCATAAAACCACCACCACACTTCAGGCACTGCCAGTTGACATAAGCAGTGAGGCCTGTAACCGCACAACCATGTAACAGTTGTGCGGTTACAGGCCTCACTGCTGTCAGTCATGTTGTTTAGTTCCCCGAAGACGATTACTGCAGCCAGGAGAAACCAAACTACCACCGATGCATCGCCAATCATTCACTTACCACGCATAAATAAATCAATCTTTTCATTATAGCGGCGGCAGCGTGATGCATTTTATTATTTTACTAAAAAAGACTAACTTCTGTTAAAAACGAAAACAAAAATTATGAGAAATAAAAAAATAAAAAATGCTGACAAAAATAAAATTCAAAATTCAAAATTAAAGAACAAAAACTCAAAACACTAACCATGGTAAGCCTTGCACTAATACCACCTTACCACTGAGCAGTACCACAGTATAAAACCAAAATATAAGGTCAGTGTTTACTGCAGTGGCGGATCCAGGATTTGGGCAAATTTGGGGGGTCTATTACTCAAAATTTTATTTATATATACGAGGTTTAGCAGATTCCATCAAAAATTATTTACATGATGTTGGCGTCGATTGCTCATATATGTTTGGCCAAGGATTCGACGGAGCTCCGGCAATGAGTGGCCAATTCATTGGTGCAAAGGCTCATTTGAGATCGTATTTCCCCCTGGCAATTTATGTACATTGCGCTGCACATAGCTTTAGTTTGGCAGTCAATGCAGCATGCGAAGTGTCAGGAATCAATAATGCGTTAGGAACTATCGGAGCGATTGAAGCATTTTTTCACTGGCCTAAACTCTTACGTTCTACACCAAGAAATTTCAAACAAAAGTGAGAAAAAAAACAAAAGTTGAAGTCTGTTTGTCCTACCAGGTGGGCTCAGTCTCATGAAGCAGTTGGAACGTAAGTTGAATTGCAACCGGCTGTTATTGAATCATTAGAAGAAATCAAAATGTGGAAAGATCGACATACTTCGCAAAATACATTGCGTCTTAGCGATATGGAATCAGTTAATTCGATTGTTTTGCCTTTGAATCGGGAATTTCAATCTAAAAACCAAGATCTGGGCGAGGCTACTAAGCTGGCAGATGACGCTTTGAATGAATTTACGTACAAACGCAAAAATGCAGATTCTGAATACGAAATCACAATGAAATTGCCACGTCGCGTCGCCGCCGCGCCGTTGCAAACAACAAAAAAATCGTTGCAACGTTCAAGCTCAAAGTAATGAAGACTACTACAGATTTTCTTTCTACATTCCGTTTCTTGATACGTTCATTTCTCAACTCAAAAGTCAGATCTCGGAACATAAATCCAGTTTCCAAAGTTTCAAGCAACTGTTTTTTTAAACAAGAATTTAACGAAAAGAAATACGTTTTTACGAAGATATATCGGATTGTTCGAAAGAAAATTTTCTGTCAGAAGTCAAGATGTGGAGACAGCGAATCCACGGTCAGAACATAAAAAATATGTTTGATGTTTTACTGGTTAGTATCTTTCGATCAAAAATTTACAAGTAAAAAAGTTTATATGTGACGCGATCAGAGAAAAGGCACCTTTTAGGCAAAAGTGAAAAAAAGCTTATACGGCACGCCCTGAAAGGCGCTGATGTACCATTCAAGCCCATCTAAAAAATCGTTTCACTGAGTTTATATTTTGTGAAATAATAGCCATGTTACAATTTCTGTTTTCGCTTCATGAATATTCAGTAAAAGAACTTATGATCCAGCAACCGATTTTTTGCTTTCAGTTATCAATCAAGAGTAGGAATAGGTGCACTTTGGACCGATCCGTTAAACGTTAGAATATTTGAAAATTTGAAAAAAGGTAAATGTATGAGGAATAGAAAGTGTGAATAAATAAATGATTTTATTAGTGAGTGATAAAACCCAATGTAATGTTGTTTATGGTTGTTTGTAAGGGATCGACACGGGACACCATGTCGTGAAGTCGAGTATTAAAATCTACAGATAAATGAAAAGAGGATTGTGAAAATAAAGTGTTAAGGAAATGTTTTGTTTGTTAGAAAATTGGGTAAAGGTAAAGGTAAAGGTGTAAAGAGTGAAGTTAAAGGTAAAGGAATGTTGGATTGTTTGTAAATAAAAAAGGTGTAGATTGTGAGAACGAATGAAAGTGGTTTTTAGAAAATTCCAATCTACAAGCAAATTTATGATTGCAAAGGATCGAAGCGGGTCACTGTGTCGTCGTTTGATAGGTATTCTATATAGATGTCCCTAAATAGCCAAGTACTAATATTTACGAATATAAATCAACAGAGGATTCTGAAAATAATCTGTTAAGGAAATGTTATATTTGCTTGAAAATTGGAAAAGGTGGAAAGATTCAAGTGCAAAGGAACGATGCGGGACGCCCGCCGTGTCGTCGTTTGATAGGTGATCTATAGATATTACTAAATAGTCAAGTACTAATATCTACGTTTAAATCAACAAAGGATTCTGATTGTTGTTGTTGTTGCTGTTGTTGTTGTTGTTGTTGTTGTTGTTGTTGTTGTTGTTGTTGTTGTTGTTGTTGTTGTTGTTGTTGTTGTTGTTGTTGTTGTTGTTGTTGTTGTTGTTGTTGTTGTTGTTGTTGTTGTTGTTGTTGTTGTTGTTGTTGTTGTTGTTGTTGTTGTTGTTGTTGTTGTTGTTGTTGTTGTTGTTGTTGTTGTTGTTGTTGTTGTTGTTGTTGTTGTTGTTGTTGTTGTTGTTGTTGTTGTTGTTGTTGTTGTTGTTGTTGTTGTTGTTGTTTTTGTTGTTGTTGTTGTTGTTGTTGTTGTTGTTGTTGTTGTTGTTGTTGTTGTTGTTGTTGTTGTTGTTGTTGTTGTTGTTGTTGTTGTTGTTGTTGTTGTTGTTGTTGTTGTTGTTGTTGTTGTTGTTGTTGTTGTTGTTGTTGTTGTTGGTGTTGTTGTTGTTGTTGTTGTTGTTGTTGTTGGGGCACTTGGGCCTGGGAATTTTCTGAGCGAGCCAAAAGGGTGCCGTCGGTCTGATCAAAGGGAGATAATAGCGTTTAGAGTCACGTAGGTTGAAGATCCTTACGATGGGATGAGAGTAAAGAAAAAATGAAAAGTAATGTTGTGTGTGTGCGAAGAATCAAGAATAGACACGATCTGTTGATAGATCTTAGAACGGGGGTGTGAAATTTTGGTAGTTTGTTGGTAGATATAGGAATAGGTAGGACTGAGATTGTGATATGAGATAAGAAAATAGAGACAATAAAGGGGAAGATGGTTTCTATTGAGTATTTTTTATGGTTTTTTGTTTTAGATTTCGCTGGCGCTTGGAAGTGGTTGATTTTTTTTATATATTTGGAATTTGTTTGAGGGTGAGGTGAGGGTAGTAGGAATGTTTTTTTTTGTTTTGGTTGTAGGCTAGAGAATTTGGTCACGTCCGATATTTGGTTGGGTATAGATTGTGTATGAGCAAGCCGTTTAACAGCTTAGCATGAAAGGTTGTTGTCATGTGGTTGTTTTACTCTATACCGTAGGGTAAGGATGTGAGATGTGATCCATGTTTGAATAGCGATCGCTTAGCGACAACGATCCATGATCAATGTTGAAATCGAGTATCTGTGTAGCACAGGAAGGTAAAATAAACCAATACTCATTGTGAGGAAAGATGATGATAGCAAAATAGAGGCATGTTGACTTTTTTTTTTGTTGTTTTGAATATCGATGGATGGATATGACAGCTAGAATTTGAAACTTAGATATTTTATGTGCACAAAACGAAGTGAAATAAACGAATAGGTTTTTTTTTTTTGTATTAGATTTCACTGGCGGTTGGTGATGGTTGGATTTTTTTTCTTGCAATTTGCTCTCATTCGATATTTGTGTGTACATTTTACACATTAGCATGATTGGTCTTTGGCATGTTTTACTCTATGCCAAAAGAGTAAGGATGGTTTTTTCTTGAAAGGAATTATTATAAGGTTGTCGGCATTGAACAAAGGATAACAATAACAGCGTCTAGAGGCACGTGGTCTTTACAATTGGTAAAGAAAAAATTGAAGCTGTGTGTATTTTGAACAATACATACGATCCGTTGATAGATCTTAGAACGAAAATGAGAGATTTTGGTAATTTGTTAATACTTGACGATAGAGAATTTTATCACGTTCGATATTGAGTTCGGTATGAGCATGAAATTTTACAGATTAGCATGATAGGCATTGATATGACAGTCAGAATGTGAAGGTTAGAAACTATATGTGCAGAAGACGAAATGAAATAAATGAATAGGTTTCCTTTTGTATTATAGATTTCATTGACAATTGGTGGTGGTTGGGTTTTTTTTTTATGTAAAATAGAGAATTTGGCCTCGTCCGATATTTGTTTTGTTTTGAAACATATCTTGTACTTATTGCATTTCGTCACACCCCGAAAATTGATTGTGCATAGCTATACTGTAAAGTAAGGATGCGACCCATGTTTTGTTCTGAATTTTTAATTTTGCTGGCAAGATTTGAAGGTTTGGGATTGATTTGTCACATCCGGTATTGGTGGTTGTGGATGGTTTTTATTAATTTTAAAACAATTTTTATACCGGGAGTGTAAAATATACCAACAATGCAAAAATGCATTGTGAATATTGATAAAGGGTTGAAGTAGTTAGAACTTATAGATAAGCTATGGAATAATTTGTTTTCAATTCTTGAATGTGATGTTGTCTCTTTTTTCTTTTATAAATCAGTGGCGCCAATAGCCAATATTTTGCATCCCCCTAGAGTTTCTACTACCTATAAAAGCAATTGTTCTCTGAGTTTTCTGTTCAGATTATTTTTGAACAATCATACAAAAGAGCCAGGAACATGCAGAATATATTTAATATTTTTTCAATATACATGGAGGAGTTCTCTGCCGCGTGCTGGGAGCTTAAGGAGTTGCAGGAAGCTTTGCGTTTTGAAATCCAGGACGGAAAACGGACTGGTACATTTTGGAGTGCGCAGACCATCGCGCATATTATTTTAGCTTTAAATATCCGAGCTATTGAGCTTGGATTCAAAGACGACATACCACAAATACCACAGGAGGCTCACATATTATCCCATTAAAAACTTTTTGAAATAAAAAACTTAACACAAATTTTCTTTAGCCTTTTTAATTATTCGGTTTCAGCTATTGTCATAACAGTAGTTTCTATTTAGTTTTCTACCATATTTTGTTGCCTCATTTCTCTTGACCAGGGTGATATAAGTGGCATGATCATTGCTTCTAATGACAAGTTTAATTCGGCAAGTACTCAAAAATGGTTATCCTGGACACGTCGTCGCTCTTCTTGGACAGCATCAGTATTAACTGAACCTATTAGATTGTGTGATAAGACTTTGCGAGTTTTTTGTTCATCGACTTCTTCGTAATGATTTTCAGTGGGGTCATATCTGGTGATGTATTCATTTCGATCTTCAGATGAATCAACTGCATAAAGTGTTTTCGAGCGGAAGCTCTTTGCTGACCGAGGTGGAAAGGAATTCCTCGGTACACTCTTTGATGGACCAGGAACTGGCAGTATTGGCAAAAGCCTGTCCTTGTAGTAAGGAATGTTTGTACAGCATTTGACATCACCTACCTCGTAGTATGCATATGAGTAGGCATGATCGATGATCACTCGCTGAGGTTGTTGTTGTTGATGTTGTTGCTGCAGAGTTGGAATGGAATTCCTCCATACACTCTCTGATGAAGAAGGAGTTGGCAGTATTGGTAAAAGCCTGTCCTTGTTAGGAATGTTTGTATGAAATTTGACAGCACCTGGCTCGTAATATGCATATGAGTAGACATGATCAATGGTCGCTAGTTGAGGTTGTTGTTGCTGTATTTGTGGTATGTCTTTCATTGGCTGATGAAGTGGTGTTAAAGAAGACGTCGATGGAGTCTGTGTCACGAGCATATTTGTATCCACATCACCAGCAGCAAAACAATAATCCAAAGGTTTGTTCAAAGGTTCAAAACAATCCATCCTCATAGCCGTCGCAAATTTTTTTTTGTGATCATTTGACCTTTAACAAGGAAAGTTTAGAATTGCCAGTTGCCGTCGTTACCGGTTGAGGTATACAGAACTAATACATAAGCTATGAGATATTTGTTTTCAATTCATGAATGTCATTTTGTCTCTTTTTTTATACCAAGTACCAATAACCAATATATTGTTGCATCCCCAAAGAGTCTATACTATAAAAGCAAATGTTCTCTGAGTTTTCTATTCAGTTTTACTTTGAAAAATCATATACGATCTTCCAAAAATTTACAAAAATGTCGTTCATTAACAAAATTAAAAAAAAAAAACAGTGAAATCATCGTCGCCTGGGTTTGGTTCTAAGCCAATATTGAGCTTGTCGAAGCTCATCCATCGGGAAAAATACCCGATCCTAAAGGCGAAGAAGATTAACACAAAATACGTGGAGCAGATAATGTTGGAGTTGAAGGAGTATAAGGTAAAGTAAAAGTAAAGAATTAAATCATATGCCATTTTACATTTTTTTTTTTTTTTTTTTAGGTATTCCTCCCCAAAAGATGCAATAGACAACTAGACGACAGCGACATAAACGATCTTGACCGCTGCTGCTTGGAGGTAGTGGGGTCTTATGGCGAGATGTCTGTGGAAGTCGACTTCCATTTAAAGGAGCAAGAGCAAGAGCCACAACAACAGCATCAGCATGGCCAACAAGAACAGCAACAGCCTCAGCAACAACAGCAGCCGCAACAACAACAAACAATTGAAATTTTGGACCAAATCATCTTTAATCAAAAGCCGAAGCAAAAGAGGAAGCAGAAATTTCTTTCGATAAATAAAATAAACTGAAAAAATAAAATCATTTTTTTATTTTGCTCTCATCCTGAATCGTTCGACAATTTATGTTTTTAGAGCTTTAAATGTTGCATAGTGATTCGTGTGGTATGTGATATTGTTCCATAAGCTGAGAATGTGTCTTGCAAAAAAGAAATTCTTTTTTCCATGAATTGTTTTAAGTTCTTTGGATCGTGACCCTCATTTAGTAAATTTCTAAAGCTACAACGAGAGGGGTCCCCGTTTTGTTTTAAATAGAAACTGTCTATGTAAACTTGGAAAATGTTTGTATTACAGTGAGAAGATATCAATAATTCTCATTTTCAGATGCACAGATACCCATGTTAAATAATGACTAAATTAATGGTCAAGAGAGAAGCGCTTGGGCAGTTGCATTTTGACGGCAAGCTGGATTTCAAAGATTCTTTTATTTTTAATCTATTTATTTTAATCTTTCGTACAACAACATTAACTTCTTTACTTTGAGCATTCTATTTTCAATCAAATAACATGCACAAGTGTCAGGTCCGTCTTGGAATAAATTCTTTGACCATGGGCAGTTAACAAAATGACATCCATGTTTCGATGTGGTAGAGGATACGTTTCTATACATCTTCAAGAAGGATAAGCATCCTGTCAGATATTCATGATGTTCCTCCAGCAGCTCATGTTGATGTGCTTTCATAAAATCCAGGATCTCATCGAAAATGAACTTGATATTTATGTTGGACATTATTGTCTGCTATCTTGTTAATGTGTTACTAAGGTTCAGATGGATTTGCTCGAAGGTTTATATCGGATTCGTCTCTAGTAATAATTTCAGTTTTAGCTGTCAATGGCATTTACAAAAAAAAAAAAAAAAAAAAGTGTTTCTCTAATTTCTCGACTTAAAAATGAATACATTGTGTATGTAGTTCGTATGATTCGTCAAGACAATTCTTTATAGAAACATCACTATTGCCTTTGGTTGCTTAAGGTTTTGAAGTCCTTTAAAATCTTAATTTTGAACTGTTCTGATCTGCTCTGTTAACTGCTCTGATCTGCTTTTGAACTGCTCTGATCTGCTCTGTTAACCGCTCTGATCTGCTTTTGAACTGCTCTGATCTGCTCTGTTAACTGGTCTGATCTGCTTTTTGATCCGATTTTAAAAAATCAAGGGTGTACTTATACTATTTAATTGTGGGAGTTATATCTTTTATAATATAAAAATAAGACGGGTTTTCCTTCCTGACGCTATAACTCCCACAATTAAATAGTATAAGTACACCCTTGATTTTTTAAAATCGGATCAAAAAGCAGATCAGACCAGTTAACAGAGCAGATCAGAGCAGTTCAAAAGCAGATCAGAGCGGTTAACAGAGCAGATCAGAGCAGTTCAAAAGCAGATCAGAGCAGTTAACAGAGCAGATCAGAACAGTTCAAAATTAAGATTTTAAAGGACTTCAAAACCTTAAGCAACCAAAGGCAATAGTGATGTTTCTATAAAGAATTGTCTTGACGAATCATACGAACTACATACACAATGTATTCATTTTTAAGTCGAGAAATTAGAGAAACACTTTTTTTTTTTTTTTTTTTGTAAATGCCATTGACAGCTAAAACTGAAATTATTACTAGAGACGAATCCGATATAAACCTTCGAGCAAATCCATCTGAACCTTAGTAACACATTAACAAGATAGCAGACAATAATGTCCAACATAAATATCAAGTTCATTTTCGATGAGATCCTGGATTTTATGAAAGCACATCAACATGAGCTGCTGGAGGAACATCATGAATATCTGACAGGATGCTTATCCTTCTTGAAGATGTATAGAAACGTATCCTCTACCACATCGAAACATGGATGTCATTTTGTTAACTGCCCATGGTCAAAGAATTTATTCCAAGACGGACCTGACACTTGTGCATGTTATTTGATTGAAAATAGAATGCTCAAAGTAAAGAAGTTAATGTTGTTGTACGAAAGATTAAAATAAATAGATTAAAAATAAAAGAATCTTTGAAATCCAGCTTGCCGTCAAAATGCAACTGCCCAAGCGCTTCTCTCTTGACCATTAATTTAGTCATTATTTAACATGGGTATCTGTGCATCTGAAAATGAGAATTATTGATATCTTCTCACTGTAATACAAACATTTTCCAAGTTTACATAGACAGTTTCTATTTAAAACAAAACGGGGACCCCTCTCGTTGTAGCTTTAGAAATTTACTAAATGAGGGTCACGATCCAAAGAACTTAAAACAATTCATGGAAAAAAGAATTTCTTTTTTGCAAGACACATTCTCAGCTTATGGAACAATATCACATACCACACGAATCACTATGCAACATTTAAAGCTCTAAAAACATAAATTGTCGAACGATTCAGGATGAGAGCAAAATAAAAAAATGATTTTATTTTTTCAGTTTATTTTATTTATCGAAAGAAATTTCTGCTTCCTCTTTTGCTTCGGCTTTTGATTAAAGATGATTTGGTCCAAAATTTCAATTGTTTGTTGTTGTTGCGGCTGCTGTTGTTGCTGAGGCTGTTGCTGTTCTTGTTGGCCATGCTGATGCTGTTGTTGTGGCTCTTGCTCTTGCTCCTTTAAATGGAAGTCGACTTCCACAGACATCTCGCCATAAGACCCCACTACCTCCAAGCAGCAGCGGTCAAGATCGTTTATGTCGCTGTCGTCTAGTTGTCTATTGCATCTTTTGGGGAGGAATACCTAAAAAAAAAAAAAAAAAAATGTAAAATGGCATATGATTTAATTCTTTACTTTTACTTTACCTTATACTCCTTCAACTCCAACATTATCTGCTCCACGTATTTTGTGTTAATCTTCTTCGCCTTTAGGATCGGGTATTTTTCCCGATGGATGAGCTTCGACAAGCTCAATATTGGCTTAGAACCAAACCCAGGCGACGATGATTTCACTGTTTTTTTTTTTTAATTTTGTTAATGAACGACATTTTTGTAAATTTTTGGAAGATCGTATATGATTTTTCAAAGTAAAACTGAATAGAAAACTCAGAGAACATTTGCTTTTATAGTATAGACTCTTTGGGGATGCAACAATATATTGGTTATTGGTACTTGGTATAAAAAAAAAGAGACAAAATGACATTCATGAATTGAAAACAAATATCTCATAGCTTATGTATTAGTTCTGTATACCTCAACCGGTAACGACGGCAACTGGCAATTCTAAACTTTCCTTGTTAAAGGTCAAATGATCACAAAAAAAAATTTGCGACGGCTATGAGGATGGATTGTTTTGAACCTTTGAACAAACCTTTGGATTATTGTTTTGCTGCTGGTGATGTGGATACAAATATGCTCGTGACACAGACTCCATCGACGTCTTCTTTAACACCACTTCATCAGCCAATGAAAGACATACCACAAATACAGCAACAACAACCTCAACTAGCGACCATTGATCATGTCTACTCATATGCATATTACGAGCCAGGTGCTGTCAAATTTCATACAAACATTCCTAACAAGGACAGGCTTTTACCAATACTGCCAACTCCTTCTTCATCAGAGAGTGTATGGAGGAATTCCATTCCAACTCTGCAGCAACAACATCAACAACAACAACCTCAGCGAGTGATCATCGATCATGCCTACTCATATGCATACTACGAGGTAGGTGATGTCAAATGCTGTACAAACATTCCTTACTACAAGGACAGGCTTTTGCCAATACTGCCAGTTCCTGGTCCATCAAAGAGTGTACCGAGGAATTCCTTTCCACCTCGGTCAGCAAAGAGCTTCCGCTCGAAAACACTTTATGCAGTTGATTCATCTGAAGATCGAAATGAATACATCACCAGATATGACCCCACTGAAAATCATTACGAAGAAGTCGATGAACAAAAAACTCGCAAAGTCTTATCACACAATCTAATAGGTTCAGTTAATACTGATGCTGTCCAAGAAGAGCGACGACGTGTCCAGGATAACCATTTTTGAGTACTTGCCGAATTAAACTTGTCATTAGAAGCAATGATCATGCCACTTATATCACCCTGGTCAAGAGAAATGAGGCAACAAAATATGGTAGAAAACTAAATAGAAACTACTGTTATGACAATAGCTGAAACCGAATAATTAAAAAGGCTAAAGAAAATTTGTGTTAAGTTTTTTATTTCAAAAAGTTTTTAATGGGATAATATGTGAGCCTCCTGTGGTATTTGTGGTATGTCGTCTTTGAATCCAAGCTCAATAGCTCGGATATTTAAAGCTAAAATAATATGCGCGATGGTCTGCGCACTCCAAAATGTACCAGTCCGTTTTCCGTCCTGGATTTCAAAACGCAAAGCTTCCTGCAACTCCTTAAGCTCCCAGCACGCGGCAGAGAACTCCTCCATGTATATTGAAAAAATATTAAATATATTCTGCATGTTCCTGGCTCTTTTGTATGATTGTTCAAAAATAATCTGAACAGAAAACTCAGAGAACAATTGCTTTTATAGGTAGTAGAAACTCTAGGGGGATGCAAAATATTGGCTATTGGCGCCACTGATTTATAAAAGAAAAAAGAGACAACATCACATTCAAGAATTGAAAACAAATTATTCCATAGCTTATCTATAAGTTCTAACTACTTCAACCCTTTATCAATATTCACAATGCATTTTTGCATTGTTGGTATATTTTACACTCCCGGTATAAAAATTGTTTTAAAATTAATAAAAACCATCCACAACCACCAATACCGGATGTGACAAATCAATCCCAAACCTTCAAATCTTGCCAGCAAAATTAAAAATTCAGAACAAAACATGGGTCGCATCCTTACTTTACAGTATAGCTATGCACAATCAATTTTCGGGGTGTGACGAAATGCAATAAGTACAAGATATGTTTCAAAACAAAACAAATATCGGACGAGGCCAAATTCTCTATTTTACATAAAAAAAAAACCCAACCACCACCAATTGTCAATGAAATCTATAATACAAAAGGAAACCTATTCATTTATTTCATTTCGTCTTCTGCACATATAGTTTCTAACCTTCACATTCTGACTGTCATATCAATGCCTATCATGCTAATCTGTAAAATTTCATGCTCATACCGAACTCAATATCGAACGTGATAAAATTCTCTATCGTCAAGTATTAACAAATTACCAAAATCTCTCATTTTCGTTCTAAGATCTATCAACGGATCGTATGTATTGTTCAAAATACACACAGCTTCAATTTTTTCTTTACCAATTGTAAAGACCACGTGCCTCTAGACGCTGTTATTGTTATCCTTTGTTCAATGCCGACAACCTTATAATAATTCCTTTCAAGAAAAAACCATCCTTACTCTTTTGGCATAGAGTAAAACATGCCAAAGACCAATCATGCTAATGTGTAAAATGTACACACAAATATCGAATGAGAGCAAATTGCAAGAAAAAAAATCCAACCATCACCAACCGCCAGTGAAATCTAATACAAAAAAAAAAAAACCTATTCGTTTATTTCACTTCGTTTTGTGCACATAAAATATCTAAGTTTCAAATTCTAGCTGTCATATCCATCCATCGATATTCAAAACAACAAAAAAAAAAGTCAACATGCCTCTATTTTGCTATCATCATCTTTCCTCACAATGAGTATTGGTTTATTTTACCTTCCTGTGCTACACAGATACTCGATTTCAACATTGATCATGGATCGTTGTCGCTAAGCGATCGCTATTCAAACATGGATCACATCTCACATCCTTACCCTACGGTATAGAGTAAAACAACCACATGACAACAACCTTTCATGCTAAGCTGTTAAACGGCTTGCTCATACACAATCTATACCCAACCAAATATCGGACGTGACCAAATTCTCTAGCCTACAACCAAAACAAAAAAAAACATTCCTACTACCCTCACCTCACCCTCAAACAAATTCCAAATATATAAAAAAAATCAACCACTTCCAAGCGCCAGCGAAATCTAAAACAAAAAACCATAAAAAATACTCAATAGAAACCATCTTCCCCTTTATTGTCTCTATTTTCTTATCTCATATCACAATCTCAGTCCTACCTATTCCTATATCTACCAACAAACTACCAAAATTTCACACCCCCGTTCTAAGATCTATCAACAGATCGTGTCTATTCTTGATTCTTCGCACACACACAACATTACTTTTCATTTTTTCTTTACTCTCATCCCATCGTAAGGATCTTCAACCTACGTGACTCTAAACGCTATTATCTCCCTTTGATCAGACCGACGGCACCCTTTTGGCTCGCTCAGAAAATTCCCAGGCCCAAGTGCCCCAACAACAACAACAACAACAACAACAACAACAACACCAACAACAACAACAACAACAACAACAACAACAACAACAACAACAACAACAACAACAACAACAACAACAACAACAACAACAACAACAACAACAACAACAACAACAACAACAACAACAACAACAACAACAACAACAACAACAACAACAACAACAACAACAACAACAACAACAACAACAACAACAACAACAACAACAACAACAACAACAACAACAACAACAACAACAACAACAACAACAACAACAACAACAACAACAACAACAACAACAACAACAACAACAACAACAACAACAACAACAACAACAACAACAACAACAACAACAACAACAGCAACAACAACAACAATCAGAATCCTTTGTTGATTTAAACGTAGATATTAGTACTTGACTATTTAGTAATATCTATAGATCACCTATCAAACGACGACACGGCGGGCGTCCCGCATCGTTCCTTTGCACTTGAATCTTTCCACCTTTTCCAATTTTCAAGCAAATATAACATTTCCTTAACAGATTATTTTCAGAATCCTCTGTTGATTTATATTCGTAAATATTAGTACTTGGCTATTTAGGGACATCTATATAGAATACCTATCAAACGACGACACAGTGACCCGCTTCGATCCTTTGCAATCATAAATTTGCTTGTAGATTGGAATTTTCTAAAAACCACTTTCATTCGTTCTCACAATCTACACCTTTTTTATTTACAAACAATCCAACATTCCTTTACCTTTAACTTCACTCTTTACACCTTTACCTTTACCTTTACCCAATTTTCTAACAAACAAAACATTTCCTTAACACTTTATTTTCACAATCCTCTTTTCATTTATCTGTAGATTTTAATACTCGACTTCACGACATGGTGTCCCGTGTCGATCCCTTACAAACAACCATAAACAACATTACATTGGGTTTTATCACTCACTAATAAAATCATTTATTTATTCACACTTTCTATTCCTCATACATTTACCTTTTTTCAAATTTTCAAATATTCTAACGTTTAACGGATCGGTCCAAAGTGCACCTATTCCTACTATCAAGAATGTCGATTATATTTTGCAAGTCTTGGCAGTACTACCTGTAACTACAGCAACTCCAGAACGATCATTTTCGACGTTGAGGAGGATCAAAATTTACCTGAGAAATACGATGGGACAGGAACGACTAAATGGTCTTGCTTCTTTAAATATACGTACCCATATTGAACTTACCGAGGACGAAAGTCTAGTGGAATTTTTCAAAAAACCTCGAAAATTTACTAGTGTTTGAGGTAGCCTGCTCTTCAGTTATAGAAATTGGAAGCAACCCTTGTTTCCAACATCTTGAGACTGGACCGAGTTGTATTTTTGCAAGTTTTCATAAAAAGTAGTGTTGCGATTATATCGCTGATTAAAATAAGAAGTCTTTTGTTTTCGATGTTTAGATTCGTTTTTAAGCGAATCTTTAACATTCCTGTTAAGAAATTTCATTTTATTAGGTATTTTAGTACATTGTCATTTTTTTTCTATCTTACGTTTAGTTCTCCTTTATTCTTTAATTACTTTCCTTTAGATTTACTTAGTTTTACTTAAGATTTACTTTGTTTTATTTAAGATTTAATTATTTTTACTTTATACTAACTACTAGCTGACCCGGCAAACGTTGTTTTGCCTTATAAATTATTTCTAGTTTCTAGATAAATTCTAGTGTAGACAAAAAGTAACTTACTTATAAGTGTATAAGTATGTGGTATATGCATGAAATAGGCATTGTCATTGCAAATGCCAATCTAATCGGAAACTGAATTCGTTTGAATTGAATTGGAACATCTGTAGGTATGATAGGAATCCGTGGTATTAGTATATTTTCACCTTTGAACTTGCCATTTAAAATACTGGCTTCGATAACATTTTTCATCAATTTTCGAATGATTAATCGCGTGCCGTTGCACAGCCGTGGCGGGTTTAAATTACGAAGAGAAGATAATTGGATCCAATCTTCAATTGTAAATTATGCGGTGGCATGCCTGGCAAATCCAGTGAGTTCAAAAATTCTGTGGGAGAATTGACAGCTTCGCTTGCATCGCAAACTGTATCGATAGATTTGTATGATACCAAGTTCCCTGGCAACAACTGTTGTACTATCTCCTAAATCTAAATAAAATAAAATCGGGAAGTGTTTGTCTGAAATCACCTGAAAGCACCAATAGAGTGGCGCCAAATAGTTTGTCGTTGTTTTTAATATCTTTCAATTTCCTGTTAAACGCCTCAATTGAATTTTGTGTGCCATAGTACATTCATCCCAGATGATAATTTTACACTGTTTCAACACGGTGGCCATTGACGATTGTTTTTTAATGTTACACACTGGCGTCGGGGTTATTTTGAGTATTTAGTGGCAGCTTAAATACTGAATGAGCTGTTCTGCCTCCATCCAATAAAGTAGCCGCTGCCCGATGATACAACGGCCAATGCGATGCCATTATTTGATCGTATTTCAGAATTAGTGAAATAAGGAAAGTTTTGCCAGTTCCACCCGGTGCATCAAAAAAGAAGAAGCCACCTTGTCCTGCTGAAACTTCGAGTGAAATGCAGGTCGATTTCATACCGAAATGAGTGAGTGATAACTTGGTAATGACAATGCAAAGATCCTCAATAGCAATCAATGCTTCATTGTACATAGCGTTGCTGAATGTTATCGTAAGATCGTTGCACCGTGTACGATGTTGATGCAATATATCATCGGTCATGGAATCTTTGTGATTATCCCACAATGTGTTTGCTCGAGCTGGGAAACATATAGTCAACACTATAGCAAATAGTAGAAGAATTTGTATTGCTGTACAGTTCAATGCAGCATGAGCCGAGTGCAAGAGGCATGCGTCTTTATATGTTGGATACTGTTGCCCATTCACTTTACGTATATCTTGAAATGGTAATGGGCCAGTAACATTAACCAACAACAGTCGAAGATAAAAGCACCCAGTGTGTCTTGGATTGACTGTAAATAATCGACCCAAAGTGTTCGATTTAAATAAATTGAGACATGCATCAACTGGTGAGCCTTGCTTGCGGGGCATCCATTTTTTTGTTTGAGCCCATTTGAAATAGCGTGGTACTTGTGAATAGAATAATGTTTTTGCAAAGGCACCAAAATCATACGTACCTATTATTACACAATTCAAAAAATGCAGTGAGTATAGTTTTAGGTGGATTTGTAGCACGATCAATCACTGTTTCGTTCGTAAAAAATACACGCTGACCGTTTTCAAGATGGACGGCTAACTGAACAACTGATGGATCCCGTTCATGGATTGGAAAAACGAAGATACGCCAAGCAGCTTCATTGGAGCTGACGAACCGACCAATTTGGTAGAGCGTATTTCATCGTTTTTATTCATTGGAGGAGCATTTACATTAGTATTTTCTACTCTAAACACAGCCATATCACTGCCTTTATGGACATACTTGCAAATATATTTGATACTCTTCACAGAACTGCAAAACTCAACATTAATATGAGCATTGTATGTCTTGCTTAGCAGAGGCGAATAACTTACACTATATGTATATGAATTCTCTGAGCAAAAAATGTGATCTCAGAATTAATTTTTAAACAAATTAAATTGATAAATATGACATTTACACTGAGACTGTAAAATCTAATATACAAAATTCTAGTGTCACAGTGTAAATTAAAGAAACAATGTTAAGGGTAGATGGCCCTTATCACTTAGAGGAATGGAAAATAATTAGTAGCCGATTCTCAGACCTACTGAATACGCATATAAAATTTGATAAAAATCGGTAAAGCCGTTTCGGAGGAGTACGGTAACTAACATGTGGCAGGGAAATTTTATATATATAAAGATAAAGACATAAAAAGAGATCGTCTCAGGAATAAAATTTTTGCTTGTCTGCATTAAAGAACTTTTGCCAAAAGAATGAATTTCAATGAAAAGAAAATGGTTACCTTCTTCGTGGTGCGGCTATCGGCTAATCGCTTCAAAAAACGTCGTGAAAAAGGTGGTACCAAGTTCGCTTAACAAGTAGTGAGACTAGAATTGGTCGCATTTTTGCAAACCATGTACACAATTAAACAAACTATTTTAGAAGTAAATCAACAGAAAAGTAATAAATAAATATAAATCCTTAAGCTTAATCTTATTCCTAAATCTATTTTCGTTTTTGTATTTTTATGTTTGTATATTTTTTTGCATTTTCATCATTAGGTATTATTGTTTTTTTATTGTTTTTGATTTTTCGGTTTCTTATTTTTCAGTATTTAATTTGTTGTGTATCGTGGTTTTTTCTAATCACAATTTGTCTTTTGACTTTAGACTTAGGGAAACCCTGGATGCCAACGACCCCGACTTTTCCCACCCTTGCTAGGTGGGGATTTGTCGCATCCCACTACTAAATTGGTCCTACCCAGAAGGACATCCCTACAGCGGACAAGGCCAATGTAATCGACAAAAAAAAAACAGCGCCGAATATTTCAGATATGTGTCTTTCATATGAAAAAGTGCTAATTTTGCCATTTTGTTGAGGTCATTATTTGGGGGCTTTAGAAGACCCCCCTTCACTGGTGAAATCACTGGTTAATTCACTGGCGAATAACAGATGTTCTCCTACGGTTCCTCTTAAATAGTTTGCTACTATGTAATATAACAAAATCCTTAGCCACTGCAACGCGTGGCCGGGTCAGCTAGAAATTTTATACATTTTAGATTTTAAACTTTTGTCAAAGATTAGAAAACCATCGCTTTCAGTTGGGATCAGTAATTCTTAGCTTTTGGCAGAAACTTTTGATATTTGTTCGTGGTAAATATTTGAGGCCTACTGATGACATTCAAGTTCATCATTATCATTCAATCAATTAAACAAACAACTGGGAAATTTCCCAGAAATGATACCAGGTACAATTTTACAGAAGAAGAATATTTGAAAATCAAATTTGTCAAAAACCAACTGACTCCACCTACAGAACAAACAAGAAAGGCAAAGAATTCCGACATTTAATTTATGAATAGAAAATAAACCAGAACAAAGTTATTCATGCCCACTTGATATTCCTTTTTGTATAATGCTCTAGGCTGCCATTTATACAGCTGATAAACTTCTGCCCAAAAATCTCTCAGAACTTTTTACAACATAAAATAAAGAATTCAAACACAAACAACAGGCTTGCATTTCTATTTTGCTTGCTTTGCATCAAGTTTCTACGCTATGTACCTATGTGTGTGAATTATAAAGTTGAACAACCATTTAATATAGGCACATGCCTACTTTCTTCCTAACTCCCGCATAAAACCAACCTTATTCATTATTTAATTTCAATTACTGTACTCAGAGTTTATGTTTATGTGTTAGATGCTCAGTTTTGTCAACCAGGGCTTTTGAAAAGGGGTTGCAATTTTCATAACGCAAACATAACATGAATTGAGTATAGCTATGTATGTACTCGTGCTTGAAAATTGAAAATGAGCTCTAAAGTTTATATTTACAAAGGTCATTCCTATGGAATGTATCCAGAGTATATATTCTACGCATGTCCTAGGTAATTAAGGAGTCCATTCATGTGTTTAATGCTTATACATGAACATACATCCATACACACACCTTCTGAATTAGTACTGACTTTGACGTTTTACCTTTGCCTGTGAGCAATAAGGATGTGGGACGTTTGGCTTTTGGGACTTAATTGAAGCAACATGATTTTCTCATTATGAAACAAATTGTTTTGTTTGTAATGCCATGCTTATTTATCATTTTCACAAGGGATTTATTATGAGTAGGCGTGAATAGGTGAAATTTTTGGAATTTTTAATTAAGATGAAATGTGCAAAATGTTTGCTTTATGTGTGCTGTTGAGGATAAGCATCATTGAACACAATTTTAAGGTTCTCTTTTTTTCATGTAGGTAAGGTACGTTTGCCTTAAAGGTGCCTTATGAATATCAAACTGAAACAACCACAGCAAAAATATAAACTAACTTACTGCTAAGATATTTGTGCATATCTACATGAAAAACTTAATGTGCGATGAATCTGAAGTGAATCAAAATACATTTTGGGTAAATTTCAGCAATACTCAATCTTCTCTTAAAAACTACTGCGAAGGAATAGAAATAAAGTCACAAATATATGTAATTGAAAGTATAATTTTAATGAACCAATTCAGAAGCCTCAACAGCAAAAATATCCTCCCCAAGATACCTACTCCTTACAAAAACTTATTCGAAGTAGAAACTTTGCACAATAATTTGCAGTAGAAAGTAAAAGTTCCATGCATATTTTAACACTACTGTGTGTGTTTTCTTTTTTGCTTTTGTTGTTTTTATTCCAAAGCCAAGAACTTAAAATCACAGCAGAACCAACTTTTGCGGTGTGCACAAAAAGTTTAAAGCAATAAGTGAACGAAGTGAGAAGTTAGTAGAGCTAATATAAATTTGCGTTCGGTGTGAAAAGTTTATGTGGTGAATTTATTAAACATGATACTTTTCGTTAGTTCAATTGCAACTGTAAGGAATTTTAGTTTAAGCTAAGGTATTCAAGCTATAAAGTTTCAGATTGGAAATAAAGACAATTTTAGCACCATAACAAAAGTTTTAAGCTTTTCGAGATGTTGGAGTAAATGTTAGGTAGGTACTCCTTGGTATTGTTCTTGTTTTGATAGTAAAATAGCATGTCAGATAAAAAATAGGTACTATTATGGTGCCCTGTTATTTGTTTTCAAATGTGTGAGTTGAACGGAAGAGTAGGGGTTAATGGAAAATATAAAAGAACTCACGATTGTGGGAAGTGTCTTTTATGTTCCCACGGAGTAGGCCGTGTGGGATTGTGTAGCACGAACTCAATCGTTGATTTTAGAGTTGTCATTCTAGCGTTGCATAGAAGCAACACTAGACTAGAACCAAAGCCAAAATATCTTTTGTCCCTGTCCATACGTGTTATGCCCACAACGTTAAATCGGTCGTTTCTGGGCAAAAGCGGTGAGGAAGAAAGGGACTCGATGCGCAAAATGAAATCTGATTTATCTGCCTAAGCAGTACACTTTGCGTGTCCAGACGGGTTATGCTCATATAGCGTTATGCTTTTTTCAATACAATTTCCAACACAAAATGGAGAACTTGTGCGAGGAATCATAACAATGTCTGGACACTAGCAGCCGTATCTATAAAGAACTTTTAATCATTGATTAGATTTAATTGCCCTTTAAGTTACACTTAAGTAATGAATCCGTATCGATAATCAAATTTCACATTTAAGTAACCTTGCTAAGAGCCCTCTCAACTTAAATGCCAATAATGGCGTTTAAAGGTCTATTAAATCCAAATTAAAAATTCATTCTGACGTTTCGGGAGAATCGGTGTCAATTTTGATCTGTTGTTTTGGTAATATAATTTCTAAAAAGAAACTTTTCTTGAAACAAAAATATGGAAGATTTTCTTCGCGATTTAAATAATAATAAATGTGCTAAGTTTTTTTTAGATGTCATGATTAGTAAATAGAAACCTAAAAAGCTGGCACAAAAGCTCCATAGTGCTACAAGGCCAAACGCGGTGTTCTCGCAACAACCATTCTCGTGAGTGCGGTTCTGAAAGATATTCATTTTTCAAGGCATATTTTCCTGCTGTTGAGTTGATACCAGAGAAAAATCATTTTGGATGTTTATGGTGGTCGAACGCCCACGCAGTACTTATGCTTTATCCATTTCGCCATGGATTTCGTGTGCCTACAACCTGAGTTAAGAGATTGTTAGGAGTTTTGCTTGGCAAAGAAAGATTGTTCCATGGTCGAACGGATTCTGTGTGCGTATTACCACGTAGCATGTTGCGGGAAGCCCTGTGATTTGGATGGCTTGTTGTCCGAAACAAATATAACCGAAAAACAAGCCAACAGCGAGACCAAATGTGTGTCGAACGATGGAAGACACTCTGGAAGGATGTAGAACTGAACGGAAGAGCGAAGCCAGCACTAGAGCAGCTAGTTGTCGTAAAATAAAGTTCATCAGATCTACTGAAAGTCCACATAGGTCAGCTAACCATGTGAAAGCCCGACTGCCATCGTAGTAGGTGTGCTCCTCAGCTGGAGAATAATCTTCAAGCTCCTCAAGCATATTTGTTGAATGATTAGAAAAAACACCTCGATCTTCGTTAGCTATCCTTATCCAAATAAAGGACTCACTAAACGCTGGTCGTTAAAAAAATGGGTTTTGTGGCGAGACTTTTGCTTTTCTTATTTTGCTTTGCACAACACTTTTGATTGCGTACAACGCCAGCGAAGGATGCTTTCTATTTATCGTGATTTCCCTCTTAGCTTAATTCATTTGAACGTTCAGACAATTAAATTTGGAATTTATATTCTTTGGTTACTACCAAAACATTGGTGGAATGCGCACAAAAATGCAACAATTATTGCTGTCGTCATCTTCTGAGCAATATGATTTCTATGCATTCACTGAGACGTGGTTAACTGAAAACCATAACAATGCAGAGATTTTTAGTAATCATCAATACTCTGTTTTTCGTAAAGACAGATGTTCTCTTGCAACTGGACTTGAAAGAGGTGGAGGAGTATTGCTCGCAGTAAGATCTATATATGCATGTACTGAAATGTCATTGCCAACATATAATATTTCATCTTTTGACATTGATCAAATTATTGTCAAGATATCATTAGATTGCAAAAAAGATATTTTTATAATTTTGAGTTATATACCGCCAAAGAGCCAACTAGAGTTATATATAGATCACATTAATAACTGTATTCATTATATTTCAATGATTAATAGTAATCAAAACGTAATTTTAGTAGGTGATTTTAACTTGCCGAATATTAATTGGATATTTGACTCTGATGAAGGTCTTCTTGTTCCTTTTAATTTAATTAGTGAATGTGATTCTTTTGTTATTGATTCCCTTTATTCAGTTAATTTGGTTCAAATGAATAATTGTAAAAATAGATTACAAAGAACACTCGATTTATTATTTGTTGATAAAGACTTAAATTTATCCGTAAATAGATCTATTTGTCCTATATTTCGTAATACAGAACATCACATTGCTTTGACTTTTGATTTTAAGATACTTAACTTTTTCAAACCAACAATGCCATTTCAATATAAATATAATTTCAACAAAGCTAATTTCAATGATATTGCGAGTTATATTAATAATTTACCATTGCCTTCAACATTGATCCAATCATATGAACTATCAAGTTTTTACGACAGTTTTCTTAGTTCTCTTAAAACTGCTATCGATCTATTTGTGCCCAAAACTAAAATTAATGATACCTCTAAACCTCTTTGGTTCAATAAACGTCTGATTAATTTAAATAATAAAAAAAATAAAGCGTATAAATTATTACGTAAGTTTCCATCTGATGCCAGTTTGCGCAGTATTTACAATGATATCGAAAAAAGTTTCAGTGTTCTTAATAAATTTTTATATAAACAATATATTTATTCAATGGAATCCAAGTTAAAAGACAACAGCAAATGTTTTTGGACTTTCATTAAAAATAAAAAAAAATAATCTAATGGTATTCCTAAAAATATGCAATATCTAGGTTTGACTTTAACTAGTTTGCCAACCATCTGTGATGCGTTTGCAAAATTTTTTAAATCAAATTATATTGATTCAAATAATGTTTTTAGCACTTCTCTAAGTCCGTCCATAAATAATTTAAGCCTAGGCCACTTAAATATTGACGAATTAGAAGTAGAAATGGCTCTATCTGGTCTAAATGAAGATTCCAACTCCGGTCCTGATGAAATTCCACCAATTTTATTAAAAAAATGTGCAACTGCCATCTCAAGACTTTTATGTTTTATATTTAATTGCTCTATAACATATGGTGAATTTCTGCCCGAATGGAAAACTTCCTTCGTTATTCCTATTCACAAAACTGGATCTAAACAAGAAATAACTAATTATCGTCCTATTAGTAAACTGTCTTCAATACCTAAAGTATTTGAAAAAATAGTTTGCGATAAATTGAAATTTTTATTAAAAGAAACAATATCCCCTTTTCAACATGGGTTTGTATCAGGGAGATCTACTTCCACCAACCTAACCATTTTCACTAATTTTATTCTTAATTCCTTGGAAATGGGTCACCAAGTCGACGTTATCTATACAGACTTTGCAAAGGCGTTTGATAGGGTGCATCATAAAATTCTATTAAAAAAATTAGAATACATAGGTTTTCATTCAAACCTGCTTAAATGGATGTCAAGCTATCTGATAGGACGCAGTCAACATGTTTCAATTGATTCGATTATATCCAATCCTTTTTCGGTAACTTCCGGCGTTCCACAAGGTAGTCATTTAGGTCCAATTCTGTTCCTTATTTTTATTAATGACTTACCTAGTGTCCTTAAAAACTCGATGCCTCTTATGTTTGCAGATGATTTAAAATTCTTTAGATGTATTGAAAATTTAACAGACTGCAGGCTTCTCCATAATGATATTTTAAATCTTATCAATTGGTGCAATACAAACCAATTAGCTCTAAATATATCTAAATGTCAGTGTTTTTCGTTTACACGTCGTATGTTAACTATCATTTACGATTATAGCATCCAAAACCACGTTCTAGATAGAGTTTCTGTGAAAAAAGATCTTGGAGTCATTTTTGACTATAAGCTTAACTTTATTCATCATATTGAATTCGTAGTGAATAAAGCCAATTCTATGTTGGGATTTGTCTCACGAAATTCTTTTGATCTAAGTGACCCTTACGCTCTTAAAGCCTTATACGTGGCTTATGTTAGGTCAATCCTTGAATATTGCTGCGTAGTATGGAACCCTCAGTACAACGTTCATATTAAAAGAATTGAAAATGTTCAAAAAAAATTTACAAGATTTGTAGTAAACAAATTAAGGTGGAACATTGAAATGCCTTCATATAATGTAAGATGTCAGCTTATTGGTATTCAGAGTTTAGAAAACCGCCGTAAGATGTTCGCGATAAATTTTATCAATGACATTTTATCTTATCATATTGATTGTCCTTCTTTGTTATCGCTAATAGATTTATATGCTCCTTCACGAGAACTAAGAAGCCGTCCCCTTCTCCGAGAAAATACTCATAGAGTCAATTATGCTTTCAATGAACCCATTACTCGCAGTGTCAGGGAGATTAATAATGTGTCTAATAGCATTGATTTCAATTTTCATTTGAGTAGAAACTCTTTTAAAAATATGTTAAGTCTGCACTTTTTAACTAATTGAATTATGTAACGTTATAGTTTAGCTTTATCTTGTTTCTAGTTATTTTGCCTATTTCGTAAGTCTATTTGAGATTGTAAACTCTAATTGATAAATAAATAAATAAATAAATAAATATATTATTCTTTTTCTTATATTTTCTTTCAACTTTTGTAGTTACGGGTGCCGCAACATCCACCGATGTTCTACTTCGATATAAAAGGCACCACATTTGTTTACAAACGAATGGTCTAAATTGGACTAGATTTCTGTTTTTACTACTTTATTTTGACACAACTATCAATTAGTTTAGCATCAGCGCTGAATCGATTATCGATAAGAATTTAATCAACCTCTCTTAAGTTCCAATTAAATTTTAATTGAAACTTAACTAATCAACGTCTAAGAGACGTCTTAAGAAAATCTAATAAATACGGCTGTAGGTGTTATCAGCATAACGTTAACAGCATAACCCGTCTAGACAGGCACTTTCGCCCTTACAAAACGAAGTCGATATTAGAAAGGTTAAAGTGATGCCAGATAGTAATTTTTTTTTTGTTCAATTTCGAGATTTATCGATTTTTAGTTGATATTTTGAGGAACTTTCTTCTCAACTCGAGGGAAGTTACTAACATCATCACAACATTTTTGAATGTTTCGTTTGAATTGGAAAAACGCAAGTTATAATAACTTTGCATATTAATCACAGAATCAAAAATAAATTAAAATTCGCATAAGTTCAAAGGAGTTAAGAAACCATTTTTTACAACATTTACATAGCATTGAGAAAGTTTGCGAAGTAATACCTTCTAATAAAATAAATAAATGGTAACCCGCCTCAAATAGAAAAGAAAAAATGGACAATTTTCAAAATTGAATATAAAAAGTAATTTTTGGCATCTCTTTAATGTTTCAGACATAGCTTTTGCTTGGCAGAATCAAAAAGATATTTCGTTAGAAGCCTTCACGGAAAGAATTGAAAAATCGCCAATTGCGAATTTCTAGTTTGTAATTTGCGAAATCCCTTCTTTTTTTTTTGTAAATTACACCGCTTTAACCCTCGTTTACAAACCGGCAAAAGTCGTGTCCACCCGAACTGGGGTCCAAATGGACCCCACGATTTTTTCTTCGAAATTTTTTTGATTTCGGACTTATATTGTTCAGTTATAGTTCTTCTGGCTATTGTATGAATTGTTTCTAAGTATTATATAAAGCAGGGATAAAGAAATTTAAGCAGAGATGTCATTATGCAGGTATGTAGGAGGTCAGCAATAAAATTTTTCAATTTCAAAAACGATGAAAATTGCCTAATTTCACAAATCTGGGATACCCGCTTATCCTTTTCAATATGTCTTTTTTACGTAATTAATTACTGATTGTAAAATTCATCCATATCAATTGCTCCTGTCAGGTATGCCTATCAAAAGAAAAAAATAGTCATTATTTCAGTTTCTCAGGTCATCATACAATTTTATGACCTCAAAAAGGAATGTATTTCACCAATACATGCCAAGCAACCCTGACAAATATGGCTTGAAGTTTTGGTGGCTGAATGAAAACTAAACGGGCTATCCACTGAAGCTTTCTATCTACACTGGTAGCTCAGACCAAAGTATTTTGGGCTATATATCTGGGCTTGGTCGTGGATATGATGTGGTGATGTCGTTGATGCCATCATATTTCAATTCTGGACGCAACCTCACTATTGATCATTTCTTTACGTCGGTGTATTTAGCATTGAAGTTGCTGTATAAGAAGATCACTATTCTTGACACGATTCGGAAAAACAAAAGAGATTTTGCCTAAACATTTTGAAGCGAAGGAGATTCTTGATGACCAGAATGAGCCTGTAAAGGTCAATAACAGAAAGCAGTATCATCCATCTTTGGATTTTCAGGAAAAATGGCGTTGGTGAGTTATGTTCTCAAGCCAAACAAACAAGTGGTATTGCTATCAACACAACATAACTGTGAGAAAGCCACTTCCGGTCATCAAAGTAAGTCTGCAATGATACTGGATTATAACCGCACCAAAGGTGGAGTCGATGTATTCGACCAAATGGTCTCAATTTATTCATGTACACGCAAAACAAATCGCTGGCCGATGGTTGTATTCTACAACTTACTGGACGTAGCAGCCCTAGCAACTGTTATCATTTTTCGACACTTCAATTCTCCTAGAAGAAACAAAAAATTGTACAGAAGTGATAAACTCATCGAACTAGCGGAGGAACTGGTTGAGCCAGAATTGAATAACCGTTCCCAACCTGCAACACAATCTGGCATTGGAAAATCTGCATTGGATGCTCTCTGTATTTTGGGGAGAGTTCAGGAAAAACAACCAACAGTCCCTGAAAGGTTCTCTTGTAAAAGAAGCAGATGTCACCTTTGCCCAAGAGCAGATGACAAGAAAACCAGAACCACCTGCGATGGATGTGGCAGATGTTGTTGCCCTTGCCACACTAGAACCTTATGTGTTAAATGTCTCCCGAAACTGCCCACAACTTCAAGTTAAATTCTTTTAAACATAAACTAGGCTGCTTTTAAAATAAAATAATTATTTATTAGAAAAAATATGATTTTTCATAGAATTTCAGTACTGGGGTCCAAATGGACCCCAGTTCGGGTGGACGGATTCTTTTCACAAAAAAATCGCAGAAAAATCTGTAAACATCTGATAATCGTTTCAACTTAAGAAATGAATAAAAAATTGAATTTTGTTCACTGAGTAAAAATCCCATTTAAAAAATTTGAAAAACAAAAAAGTTATGAGTGTTCAAACATGCTCTGGGGTCCAAATGGACCCCAGTTTGTAAACTAGGGTTAATTATAAATTGATCGAAAAAATAGCAATTTACTCTAAGTGTCATCTCAAATTACAAAATTTTTTAATTTGTGATTTGCAATCAAGTATCGTAATTTAAGAATTTCGTCTTTTTAGTAGTTTACAAGCTTTCAATCGCAATCTACTACTTCCGGACCAAAATTTCGTTTTATAATTTATTTATCGTGGTTTACAAAATAAGTATGGCGATTCGCTTTCTCGAAATACTCAAATTGGGAAATTTAAAGGATGATCTAGATATTAACCCCAGAAAAACGTAATCTACGAAAATCCTGCACAGTTAATTGCAAATGATGAGTCGTAATTCTCTTATCTCTTGAACACTACCTCCTTTTTAACTGTCTGTTTATGCTCACATTTTAAGCGATCATTTTTTATTTACCTTCGCAGCTCAACGTTATCATCGCCGACTCACAACTTCAAGACGTCTGGTTCAAATCCACACAGCGCCTAAGCCAGTATTGTTTTCTTTCTCATATGCACCCCGACACTGAATCACAACAAAACAATTCACCAGTCCCATATCGCCCTATGCTATAACTACTTCAATTTGAAAAAGGGGTTGTTATTAGATTTTTGCTTTTACTGCAAATTGGTCTCGAATAGCGATTCGCGAGTCACAATATTTTTTGCTTCAAAATATTAACTGATACTTAAAAATTCTGAAATGCGATTTTTGAGCGTCAATTTCATCATTTCGCTCTTTTTTTCAAATTGCAAACAAAAAGTCGCAATTTGATAATATCTGATCCAAGGTCTAAAACTGGATTCATTAGTCGTGATTCACAGCTGATTTTCCTTGATCTGATCTCGGAATTCTTTCCGTGTTGTATTCCCATAGAACGCTTGAATTAATTAATCGTGTAATAAATGAAAGAATTGCACATTTTTCAAGAGTTAAAAAACTTTTTATTTCCACAAATGTAAATTTAGGAAGCAAAGCTTCCATGGCCGTGTAACACAGTCCAACACAACAAACACCGTGGTTTCATGTAGTCACATCCTGGAAGTGTGTCTATATGCAAGCAAGGTTTAGGTCGCGACATGTTGTGCAACCTGGACCGGATTAACCCTCAACGGGGTCCTAGGCAACCATCAATTTGGGGGCCCTTTTTTCACGTCTGTTCCCTTCTTTTTAGATTAAAATAAAAACTTATAGATTTCATAAAAATTTTACTGTCAAAACGTTATAATATCAATAAAATTACCACCTATATACATTATATCTTTTAGCATCTTTGATTTTTTTTAATTGCGAGGAGGATCTTTCGACAGAACAATTTCTGATCATCAATGCTAAAAATATCCCAAGAGCTATTTCTGTGGTAGGAAATACATCGGCTAATTGATCTTCCATTAGAATCTTATACAAATGACTATGGGTTTTTTGTGCCTCAGTGTATCTTACTTTGCAATTGTTTCATTTCAATGAAAAATTCTTCTAAACGTCTGGAATAGAAAAAAAACTAGGTTGTTTATAGCTTCGTGGAGATCTCCATCACTTAGAGAAAAGTTGATGAGAAATGCAAATCTCACTGAAACTTCCATATACACTTTCGCACGTCGTTTGATTTCACTGTGAAGATTTTCGATGATTTCGAGGAAACCTTTAGTCCTAAAATCATCGCGAAGCGAAAATTCTACATCTGAAGCATTTCCGTCATTAGGTTGCTTTTTCTACGACGAGTACGTTTTACGTTTTTTGTATAACTTACACCAGGTAATAATTGTTTTGTTTTTTCCTCGAAATCATTGAACTTTTCTCGGAATGAAACTAAACACTCTTCTAACAATCCGTACAAAAAAGCACATGTTTACAAATCTGCATTTTCCTTTGCAATGACTTACTCACTGAACGCATATGAGTCTAGAGTTCCATAAAATCAACATGAAATCAAATTCGAATTTTTGCATTTTATTCGCGATACACTTCGCCTCATAACGAGTATCAATATTTTGTGATTCATCATCAGCAATGATTTCTAGAGCCTCTAATATGATATCAAATGAATCGTAAACTGCATTCGTCGCATTCGAATGTGCTTCCCAGCGTGTAGTTGACAATGTCTTCAAAGTTCTTTCATTGTTTATTTTATTTTTAAATACGCCCCAACGATAGGTGGAGGCGAAAAAAAAATTATATAATGTCTGTATAATGGCAAAAAAATCTACTGCACAAAAACAGCACTTCACAGCATGCTCTCCAACCAAAATAAGGTAATGCGCGGAGCAGGGAACATAGATCGCATTCTCATTCGAACTCAATATTCTTGCTTGCATACCTTGGTTCGAATGGTCCAGTCGAATTGTGACATGTGGAAGGGCCATGTTCAAACCAAAATTTTACATCTAAATTGTTCCCATTTTCCTGCATCGTTGGAACGGTTGGAAATTTCTATACCTTGATTTTTATGTACACTTTCGCCCACAAGAGATTGGTTTGAAGATTCAGGTGTTGAGCTGACTGGATCATCGTTCAATTCAGGACTAGTTGCAAGTCCTTGACTGCCAGATGAATTTGGTGTTTTTACCTTCCGATGAAAATAATTGTCGAGATTTGGAACTTTTTCTAACACTGCACTTGTTTGTGATCGTTTTTCTTCGGCAACCTTTCTTTTTTGCGCACCACTTAAATATGAACGAGACATTTTTTAAACATAATAACAACTTATGACACTAACGATAGTTTGAGTATTTACTAGTGTATTGCACTAAAAGTATCACTGCCAAAAAATGATGGTCTCACTACGGTAAGGAAAAAAAAAACGCGGACTTTTAAGTGAGTTATTTATTTGAGTAAAATTAATTTTCAGTTCTTATTATTAATGTTATGTTGCAAGAAAATTTTAGAAGTCTTTTTCATTTTTCGGGGGCCCCTTAAAATCGGGGGCCCTAGACAACTGCCGATTCTGCCTAACTGTTAATCCAGGACTGTGTGTAACACGACTGCAATCGATTTGAACGAGATCACTCAATCATTTCTTATGAAAAAGCTTTCGCAATGGTCAAAAACTATTTTAACTCTGCATTCTAATAACAACACTAATAAAAGCTTAATATTCATGATCAAACAACTACAATAAGCACATGTCAGATTAGCCAACAGAAATATATTCAGTTCCTTTCCGGGCGAGTTCATCGGCTTTGCAATTTCCCCGAATGTCTCTATGGCCCGGCACCCAAAAAAGGATAATGTTAAACTGTTCAGTCAGCTCCCAAAGAGACGATCGGCAGTTGCGGGCGGTTGCAGAGTTTCTAGAAACATTTCCAAGTGATTTAAGTGCTGCTTGACTATCCGAGAAAATGCGAATACTTGTCGAAGAAATAATGATTTTTCATGATTTTGATTTTACCTGTGGCTGTGAGACAAATTGCCGAGTTCGCTGCCGATTGTTTGCTGTAAAAGTCGGAGTGTAAGAGATTTAGAATGTATATCTAATGCAGCCGAAGGTGTTGAGTGAAGTGCTCCGTTGCCACTTAGATGTCACGATAAGTCGTTTTTCCAAGGCTGTCCACCATACTGCTACCTCATATGTAACTATCGGTCTGACGAACGCCTTCTTTAAAATCATTGAAAATTAATTTTATGAAAAAACCAGATGCCTGCAGAATCGAGCAATGGGATTTTTGACTATAAGGTTTCAACGTGGCTTGTTTCTTGGAAAGCTAATAATTTGTCGCATAAAGTAGAAAAATCATTTAGGCCGCAAACTATAATTAGAGCATATTGGCAGACAGCAGAATTACATTAAAGGCTCTACGCTAATAGTTCTGAATAAACTGTTAGTCGAAATTACATAGCCTAATTTCCCGCGAGAAAGCGTTAGTACTGGAGATAGTCGGTAATTGTCCGGCAATCATAATCAATCACAAAGCTTAAAAAAGCTTATCATTCGCTCAAATTATCAGCTATTTTAAGTTTCGTCAATGAAATGCCATCGTTGAAAAAAATTCTTTTTTTACCAACTAAAATGATATACTGAAGAAGGTTATTGCTGCAGGGTCAAAAATCAAATAAGCACAAAAAAGAGAAATATTTCGCATTCATCTTGCTGATATCGTTTTCAGTTGGGAAACCAAAAAGCTATTTATGTGTTAGTCTTGTGCTTCTTTACAACGATAGATGCTTATAGCCACCAACATTATGCGCGGTTTTCAACTAAAATGACACGCTTTAGGAACAATATGTATCGGCCGTATTGGGGCCTTACCCAACACTCCCGGTGCTGCTCTCGACGAACTGCTGAGTCTTCCTCCACTTGATACCTACATCATGGGGTGTACTCTTAAGACAATTTCTCGTTTAAAGAGATGTGGTCTCTGGCACCATTTACACTGGAGCTTTGAGGAACTCGCAACCAGCATCTCTTTTGACTCACGTCTAATGGATATGTCGTCTGACACGATAATCCCAAGGCTCAAACTGCGTCAAAAATACTTAGTCAACTTTCCTTCGGTTCAGGACTGGTTCACACTCTGAGCCTGGAAAGAACTGCTGTATCGAATCTTCACAGATGGTTCCAAAACGACGAGGGATCTGGCGCTGGTGCTTTTATGGAGAACGACGACATACGACTGCACGCCTCTTTAGGATCCGGAGGCGTATGCTATCCAAATGGCTATAAGCCACGTACCGAACATTGGCTGAATGGGGAAAGTATCTGTATTTGCAACTTTTCAGCGAAGCTGTGCTTAAAGCCCTTCTCAACCCTCTAACTACTTCGAAAGTGATATAGAAATGCAAGAGCTCTCTGAATGTGGTCGGAAGATTAAATTCTTTGAGTCTCATTTGGGTTCCGGGCCATCATGGCATAACTGGAAATGAGATAGCCGATGAACTTGGTAGACAAGGATCTCAGACAGCTTTCTCAGGACCTGACTGTCGATAGGTCTGCCAGCGTCCTCAGTGAGAGCTTCAATCAACGATTTTAACTGTCAAGAGCACAAGGCATGCCTCCATTGGATGCAGACAGACCAAACGTATGCTCCCAAACGTAAATAAGAAGTCTGCAACATTTTTGCTATCTCGTGGCAGAAAGGTTATTGGCGTAGCCACGGACCACTTCTCTTTAGCCAAGCATTTAAACGTGTTAGGCTTCAGTGAATCCTGTGGAGAAGATGATGATACCGCGGAGCACTTCCTCTGTGAATGTCCTGCATTTTCTCGTATCTGGTTACAGATACTCGGCGCAGACATGGTGTGAGCTGGTAACTTAGGCTCCTTATCTTGGCAGCGTCTTTTGGCTTTTCTAAGAACATTTTGAAAGCTATAACAAGAAGAAGGTAGCTTACTGGTAGTACAATAGACTGGTATTTAGGTCTGAGTGCTCCAGCTAGTATTTTAAAAACCTCCAACAGAAAAAGAAGCTCGGTTTAGATTGACCAATAGGAACCACAACGAATATTTCTATCAAAAAAATGATTGGTCTCATTTTACAAGAAACAACGTGAGCAATATTATGGGTTTTTCAACTTCAACAACTGCTATTATTTGTTAAAGATTGACCAAAAGAAAATGCAACTACGATTTTCATCAGAAATTACAGAGTAGTTACGTTTCAAACGAACCAACACGAACCACACGGTGTGATATTTCACCTCAAATAACTCGAAAAGGTCGTGTTGAACAAAAGAAAACGGACTACACAATCCATTTTCAAACCTTAAACAACTCGTGTAAGCCTGTGTTAAACACCTCCATAATTTTATTACCAGAAAAGAAGTCCTCGGGCAGATTTCTTGTACGCACTCCTTTTGCTTTTTGGTTGTTTTTAAAATTTGAATTTGAAATTCATGTGTTCTGTTAATTCTTTATAATATTAAGATATCGTATCATACGTTGTCTTCGAATCCAAGAATATATGAACGATAAATACTCTTTAAGTCTAGAATTTCCCCAATTACAAAGCTGCCTGATGTTTTCCAATTTCTCATAGGAAAATAAAGTCCTTATATGAATCCACCCTCAGCAAATTCATTGGAAATAAACGTTTACAGTTTACTTTTTAGCGATTTTGCACAAATTAGCCAACCACCCCAATCAAAAATTACACACACAATTAAAGAGCTTACTTACCCAGAGTGCTTTAATTTGTTGAAACATTATTTATAGCTATTTTCTGAACCAAATAATTGGTATCATGCAAGCCTACGACACATCCCACAATCCCAAGAACTCTGTACATATTTTGTTATGCTCGTTGAGTAGCAAAAAAAAAACTCAATAACACTCGTCGCATGTAAAACATCAAAGACCTTTTGTTAACATCATTATTGCATGCCACACATTTACAAGCTCACACAACAAATCACACACAATAACCCCTCAAGCTGAATAAGGCTCGAGTTCATTATCTGACATTGAAAAAAATATACTCGAACTCATGCTTCTTCGGATTGTTCTCTTTAAAAAAATCGATTTAATAGGTTTTTGTTAGACCAACGACAACGAGTATATTTACCAGAGCCAACAAGAAAATCAAACCTTTGGGTGGACACCCATGTTTAGTTCAGTTCGACAACAGTAATATTCTATCACACCATAACGTAAGGCTGGATGCATGTATTCTGACACTACTCGTATGCCAATCAATCCAAGTCTATAAATTATCAATGATATTTATAGGTGTCGAGTAGCATTGTTGATGTGTAGATCGGTCGTCCTAAATTGAGTTCAAGTATTAAAATTAAATCATAGCTCTTCAAAAACTATGCCATCCCCAAACTCAGTGGAATATTCATTCGATGTTTCGATGTACTAAAAATAAAACGTATTTTCTTTTACACTTGAAATACATGATGCCATCACACATCAGTAGTTAGTTTAAAATGTTTCCATCAATCAATCTTATCAATTTTACTAGCAATTCCATAAATAAATAATTCGAATTAAATTCTCAACACCCATCATTGAACGCATCGAGATTTATTACTCCCACCAGGGGCGGTCAATTAGTCCTGCGTTATTTAGACAGACATCATTTATTCTAGTGAGGTTACACGAACAAGCTTTCAAAATAAACATTCTTATTAGTTGATTTAGGAAACATGCGTCATTAGCGTAAATTATACACGAGTTAATATTTGAATTTCAATGTGGAGTTACTTCGGAGAACATTAATTTGAATATATGCGGGATGTGGGCATTTTGAGCATCAAGAAGCTACATAATGTTTGCGAGGCATTTATTTAAGCCAAATACTCGAAATACAAATTTAATTACGTTGAATGTGTTTTGTACTCAAGCAAGCACTGAAGTGCCAAAACAAACTCTCTTCGGGATGGAATACAAATGACGTGTATTAATTTGTTAAGTATGAAAAGTAACATTTGGTTGATTTCCTCTTGTTAACATAACATGGTTTCACCTGGATCTGGAATAAGTAGGTAATTCGATGTTTGGGAATCAAGAGGTTTTCTTCTTGACTCTGTGGTAAAATTTCATTTTCCAACTGAACTGAATTTAATACTGAAAAAAACTTTAACTAACACATACAATTCAAAATAAACAACATTTTACTGAACTGCTGTTCTACGTCTGATTTGAAGCCTCTCAAAGGACGATAAAGTTTTCTATTTCTGTTTTCAACTCCAAATGGAAAGTTGAATTCGGAAAGAAGCTTATCAATGTTTGAATAAATTGCACCCAACAAATATTACATTTTTACTAGCAACGAAAGGCAGTAGGAGGTAAGTTTTGAATTCATATGAACAGTCATTGAAACATGACCTTAACTGAGAACATTTTCAAAATTGTTTTCTCCTTTTGATCTTCTTGACAGATTCTTGGTACTATAGCATGTATTTTAAGAAAAAATTCGTTCGTTTTATAATAATAACCTTAGGTACCCCTGGCAAGATGGTTAGCATGTCTGCCTGTTAACCCGGAGGTTTGTGGTTGGAAACCCAACAGAAGCTAAAATATTTTTCCACAGGTATCGCCTTTCACGAGGAATTGGCACGTCTGTCGTCATCCTATAGTATATTCATTGCCATGAAAAGCGCTTTCGCGATTAGCCCTTTTTTAATCTGCAGAAAATTGTAGGTCACCTCTATTCCATCACAGAGCCAATGCTTGTGATAAACTCGCTAGGACTCAAGCTCCTCGCTCAGTTGCGCCACCCTGTTTGTTAATTATTTATTTATAACAACCTTAGGAAGCCTTCCAGTGGGTTTGAACATGGGTACGTTCTATTTTCAGCTCACGAGGTTCCCGCACTCCCCTAATGTGAGTGGCTTTTAATAGACCTTTAAGGCATTACTTGGATAAAGGAACAGTTTAATAGAAATCATTCGAAGTGAGGAAGCTTTGGTTGCTTTTAAGGAGTTAATGAACAAAACAAAAGAGAATTTTTGAAATCAAATTTTTTCAGAACTAGGTAGGTTAGGTTAGGTTAGATGTGGCTGTCAGGGTACGGAGTCTGATCTAGACCATAGAGGGTTCATTGTGATACCACTGAGACCAGAAAGTATTAGAGAGTTGATCACCCTCCCACTGAACCTGGACTAATAAGTTAATCACCTGTTAGTCTAACCTCGCAGAACTTTGTACAAAAAAGGAGAGATTTTAAGGACCTTTGCTCATTAATTCGGTATTGACAAAAAAGTATTTGCTAAAGTGTGTTTCCGTCTGCGAGAGCAGGGCATGAGCAAAAGAGGTGTTGGACTGTTTCCTCTTCCTCCTCGTCCATGATGGCTTCTATACAAAAGTCATTGGAGTAGACAAGTTTTTTGGCGTGTCTACCTACATATTAGGCAGCGCTAAGTGTTAAGGCACTTATGGTGGAGTTAACGTGCCGACGATTTACATTCAATAAGCTATTTGAACGTTTCGAGTCTACACAAGGCAAAATTTGTTTATTCATAAGGCACGTATTACTGTGAGTCCATATAGTCCTCATTTTCTCTCCATTAGCAAAAGATAACATATAGCGAAAGGTATACCTATGTATGTGTTGGTGTTCCCTTTCAGGTCGAAGAGGAGGAGCGGTTCCTTTTTAGGCGAGTTCGTCTGCCATGCAATTGCCTGGTATGTCTCTTTGACCCGACAACCATGATAGGTTAATGTTGAACTGTTCTGACATCTCCTTAAGAGATGCACGACAGTTTTGGACCATAGTAGATCTTTTTGAGACAAAGGCCAGAGCAGAAACATGCTGCAATAAGTGACTATTTCCTTGGAAATAAGAACATTGCATGTTTGATGTGTTTGGCAAGGCTTGTGATCCAAGCCCAGAACTGGGTAAGTCAATTTCAAGTTATTTAACTGTTTATCACAATATATCATATTTTTATTGTCTCAAGCGAACTATTGAACTAAAAAAAAATCTATAAAAGTTCAGAAAAAATTGTCTTACCTTTGAAATCCCATCGTCGACAATCGAATAAAAAATCCAAAAACAGAACCTAAAAAAGAAAAAGAAAATTGAGTCTTCCCAGTTAACAGTATTTAAGATTTAGTAAATAAGAAAAATTAATAAAATAGGATGGAGCAGCAGAGTGGGAGCCTACACTTGAGAAATAAAAGAGATCAACAATTGTTTGCCGAGTACGAACGGTCGATAACGAAAAAGCCCTTTTTATGGCAGTGTAACTATTCTCGGAGGCCTTGTTGATTCCTAGAGAAAGTAGCTGGTTGTGGAAGGTTTATTGGATTCGTTTGGAATTCGAACCTCGAACTCTCGCACGCAACAGGGAGACATGCTTACCACTAGGCCGCGCCGCGCCGCGGGCATCACGTATTCTGAGAGAAAAACTGGAAAATCTGGTAAGAAAAAGAACTCGGTATCGCTCCTTTTCTGCTTTTCTTTCTTAACCCTCTACTGCACAAGGAGCCATATATGGCTTTTGACTTTTAAATGTCGATTACTGCGATTTCACAGCTGCCACAGGAAAAGTACCGTTTTGATAGCTTAGAATAGATATTTCTTTATACACCGAAAAAAAAATGAAATGTAAAATTGATAGTTTTGTCATATCAACCCAGATTTCATTCAAAAATTTGAAATTAACGGAAAAAAATGTGTTTTTGAGGTTGAAAAATGTTCAGCTCACATTTTTCTTGTTAGTTTTACAGTTTTTTTCAATGGCAAATTCACATTGCATTATCAAAAAATCATATCAAATCTTCTTCGAAAATAGATCATATCAATTGTACAGTTTTTAATGTAAATATACAAATTAAATGCTAATTCTACATTATTTTAAGATTTCGATTTCGAAAATGTAAAATTGATATGAAAATGTAAAAGATAAAAATGTAAATTCTACACTGTTTGAAAGGTTTTTGATGTTGAAAATGTAAAATTGATATGAAAATGAAAATAATCTTCGAAAATGTAAAATCGATATGAAAATGAAAACGTAAATTCTACATCGTTTGAAAGATTTTGATGTTGAAAATGTAAAATTGATATGAAAATGCAAATAATGTTAATTTTACATCGATAATGTTGAAATATACAATTGATTTGAAAATATATGGAATGTTAATTCTCAATCAATCGAAAGGTTTTGATGATCAAAATGTTAATATTGATGAATTTGTAAATGATACTTTCATTGAATACATTACAATATTTTTATATATTTTTATACATCAATGTAGTTTTGATAGTTTTTAATGTCAAAATGAAATGAATAATGTAAAAAGGATTTTTAGCCGACAAATTTTAGTGACTGGCAGCCAAGACTTAAACATAAACATGTTCGCGATCCGCTGCAAAAAAATGTATTTTTCACATTGAAACAATGTATGAATAATATAATAGCCTTAATAAAGGAAAAATAGAACAATGAAAATTATTTTTATTTTTAAGTGAAGCGTTTGAATAATTTCAAATTAAAAATTCAATCGACCTCTACTCCAAAATTTTAAATTGTAATTAGAAGCCTTTATAAGGGGCCGGTTATATCATTCAGGATACATTTAATAATGGTTTAACTATGTTGTTTTTACTCGTTTTTAAATGCAAATACGATATAAATCGATGTCAAATGATTCAAAGAAACGTTTTTGAAAAGAAATTTTACAATCGAACAATTATTTTTTGTTAAAAATGTATTTATTTATTTCTTTGATACGAATAACTTTTTTCTGTGGTTGTCGAAAATAATATTTTGGCTAAGCATAATTCATGTTCTTATGAGACTTCGTAGTAGGTACGTTCAAATAAAAATCTAACATATGTATGTACGTCCTAATACAATCTTACTGGGAATTACTTTACATTTTTACTTCAAATAACAGTGAGTTGGAATAAATGTTTTGTAACAATGTGAAACTATGGAATGTTTACAAGAAAAAAAAAGTGTTCCAACTAGAATGAATTTGGATGGTTTTTGTGAGTTTTTTTTGATTATTTAACTAAATTCTCACGAAAACACGGCTATATCGTCAAAAAGAATGATTTGATTTTGGTTTACAAAATTGTCAAATATGACAAAATGTGACGAATGATTTTTGCTTTTGCTTTTTCATTTGAATGATTTCAATAAGGCACATATGTATTGTTTTTTCTCTTTAAATATGTTGGTTTTCATTCAACTACTTTTTCTACTACCAACTACTTATTATTTTTGGTATAAGAGTAGGTAGGACTTTTTCTATGTTGTTTCCGTGTAGTTTTCATAACCCTTTCGCTTTCAGAATTGAATTTATGTATTTCGCAACTGTGCGTCACAAAGTACTAAGGAAAAAAAAAAATATTATTTATTATGTTTTTGTTGTTGTTTGGTTGATAGTGCATTCTGATGCATGCCTGCGGTCTTGTCATCACAATTCTTTTTAGCACATTTACACCCTCTAAAAAAACAAGTATTTTAAGTACCTGCTTTGTGTACGCGAATATTTTGCTGTTCCGGCGCCATGTTTCGCCAAATGATCCAAATGAACTTTATGAGGGTTTTAGGCAGTGCACCTCGCAAGGAAAAAATTATGGGCAGATTAAAAATGGATTTTATGGGGGTTATCGGTAGTGCACCTCGCAACGAAAAAATGTTTTTTTTTTGTTGGGCAGATTATTGTAGTATTGTGCACATTTATGATGTTTTCAGGTAGTTTCCCTCTTTAGTTCCTACACACTGTCTTTTGTTTTTCTTGCTTTTCTAAAATTTCATCCCTAAATTGCGCTGCTACTGCTATGTCCTTCATGGTTGAAATTCAGAACGCAAAGGGTTTTTTCCGTCCAACTTTTCATCCAACAAATTTGACAAACAAATTTGATAGTCTGAACCCCGCTGTAGGATAGGGTTTTCACTTATACATAGATCATGAACGTTTGGTCCACAATTTTCGGCTTTCCACATCAAAGATTTTTTTTTTATATTTTTCCGCCGCGCTGCAACAGCCTGAAAACTACCAAAAACTACTTTTTTCTGTATTACTGTTTTCACAATTTACGGGGAAAAATAGCTCATAATAAGGGACATTTTTCGAACATGGAAAACTTTTCCCCCGAAACTCATAATAAGGAAAAGTGAAATGGGATCTTTTTCGGGGGAATGCTGTTCACGTAAAACTCATAATAAGGCTGATTATATTTCTTTCAGTGGTTGGTGGAAAACTATTTTTCTTACTATCGTCCTACAAATTTTAGTAACTTTTTAGGGCTGTAAACATGTTTTTTTTATTGCCTAAATTTCAGACGACAGTCAGTCGTCTAAAACGTTACAGAATCCTATTCATCATAATACTCTATACAGATATTTTCCGCCGAGTGTTCGTTCACGATTTCGTCGTGGATGTCGAGACCAACGAAAAATTCCGTTTCGTATCCAGCCGCGTACTGGGTTTCCTTACCATCTAGCATCTGTTACCAAAAATCTATTCCAACACAAAACATCATATGAGCTTTTAGTAAGTTACACAGTAGCGAAACAAATGGAATATTGATCGTAACTCAAAAACCTACAAATTTTGTATTTTGAGATGATTTTATAGTCGAATTTTCTAGTTTGTAGTCAGTTTTAAATAAAACGCCCTGATCTACAAATGATCGCGTTTTGCAAATTACAACTTAACATTTCACAATCATTTCATATGTCAATACTTTCCATGCAAGAGTCGCTGGGTCACTCGTTATTTCTTTTTGCTAAATTTTGAATGATTTAATTAAGCCTTTTAGTCTAGAAACTTTGTAGTTATGTTCTTTTACTTTCAACACTGGGTATAACTTCGTTAATACCTTCCTTTTATTAAATAATTTATATAAAATGAAGATTCATATCTCTGTTAAGTTCTCAATATTTTAAAATAGTGCATCTATTGCTTTACCAACGGCATCCCTGTGTACAAGAACAAAAAAATTTATCGCAAAAAAAAATGTTGTTTGTACATTAGTAATAATGTGAAATTGACATTTTGCATCAACTCTAAAATGTCATTTTCACATTAATAATGTAGTTTTCACATTTAGAATGTAGTTTTTACATTTAAGAAATGTAGTTTTCACATTAATCAATGTAGCTTTGATATGTTTAATGTGAAAACGATATGAATACCGAGAATTATTTTACACATGCATGGATACTATTGGCTATGATGGGATGGCCTTTACATCCCTCATTTTCATTCTCATTCTCAGTTTGGCTTCTCGAGTGATCGGTTCGGTTTATTTTTAGTAGTGGCTTGTGACTCGTGATTTTAAAATAACTAAATAATAATTCATTTCTATCCTCGCCATTGTGCAAAAAATAACATTTTTATCCTCGCCATTGTGCAAAAAATAACATTTATATCCTCGCCATTGTGCCACAACAACTACGTAAATTATTGGAGGAATTTGAGCTACCTTCAGCTTATGACGCTTTTTTTGGTAAGTTTCTAACTACTATTCTTATTATTTTAATCACCGGTCTGCAAAAACGAAAAAAATGTAAACATGCATTCTAGGTTTGACCATATTTTTCCACAGGATTTTGACTCGGAGTCTTATTTTGCAGATCGGTGATTTCTTTTTGAGTGGATGAACAATCTACTAACTTTTTTTACTTGTTTTTTTTTTTGTGTTTGTAGCTTGCGGATTCAGCTATGAAAAATTAAAGTTTTTAAATAACGATGACTTGGAAGTTATTTTTCCGGGAAAGGATAATACTGCCCTGAAAGCTGAGCTCAGGGAAAAACTTTTTACATGGAAAGCAAAAAATGTAAGTTAATAACTTCACTTCAATTCTGTTGGATCTATACCCAGTTTTCATACAAATGTTCCCATCATCATTTAATTTATACTACCCATTAATACTATTATAAATTTTATTTCCATAGTTTCCTACCGAAACGCCAAGTTGTAGTTGCCATTCAAAGGTACTTCAATGGGTTAATCAAGACCTTAGTAGAGCTAGTACTCCGTTATCCGATAAAACAACCTATTCACTTAATGCCGTAAGTGTATTTTAAATTTTATATTAAATTCAATTTAACTGCCATATAAAAATCTTCTGTTCTTTCAGCATGTTGGCGACATTTTAAAATCAACCAAAGCTGGACTTGACTTGATAACAACATACAAGAACAATAAAAAGCTTGAAAAAAAGGACAGAAAAAAACTCCTTAACTGCCTTATGGAACACATTTTTGAACCAAACCTTAATAGGTATAAGATACCTAATCCACGCCAACAAGATAAAATAGCGGGGGAAATAGTAGAAGTATTTCCTACAGAAAGTAAGGAAATTTATTTCATCTGCAGGAAAAAAGGGTTTCGAGCGATTCCGTCAGGCCTTCTTTTTAACAGGTTCAACAACCTCAACCGCAAGCGGAAAAATTCAAATGATGGTCCTCAAAAGTCGTCAGATGAAGAAGCAGAAGAGAGACCAGCTCCATCCTGTACTGATACTTCAGTAATTTCAATGAAAAAAAAAATTAAACTGATGCAAAACGGCGATAGCGAGGCAGTCGAGCTATGGAAAAACACATTTACCATTCGGCAGGAAGAAATTCAAAATGAGGAAAACCTGAAGGCCATTCTAGACGAATGGCCTTTCTACAAACAATCTGGCGGAGAACAATTTGTAAGTAAATTATACAATAACGTTTTCTTTTACTATATTACTTTACTTTCCTTTACTTTCTCTTTTTACTTTATTTCCATTTATCGATCTTATCTACCACAGATTGATTTGGACTTTGCTGCCATGTACCCTGATAAGAAATATGAACTTATCAGCAAGTGGAATGATTTGTACGTTAGCCTTTTCTCGTACTACGATGCCAATATAAAAGATGGTCAGTTCAGGCTTTTGTTTGATTCCCTGAAAGATGAAAATCTTTATAAAAGTATGTTGTTAATAATGAACAAAAAAACCTATTCAATTTAATATAAATTAACTTATTTTAGATTCAAGAGATTGTATTGTTACAATGCTCTTAAACACCGTTTTAAAACCGACATCATGCTTTATTTCCAAAAAGGAAGGAAAATCGGTTGTTCATAAGACAACAATAAAGGATGCTATAAATAGCTCCATCCTGCACCTTAAAACGGTGAACGACTTGGAGCAAGCTAGAGAGCTTAAAATGAAGACATCTATTATGTACAAAAACACTATCCAGCCATTCCTCATTGTTATTGGGACGGACATCACGGATTTACGTGAATTTTATGTGAGTTTTGGAAACAGTCTCCTTAAATTCAGTTCCTTTGTATGTGCCCTTGATATTTGATTTAAAATATTTCAAATATTTAACTTACATTATCCTAAAGAGTCATATTTATCCTGGTTTTTTATTCAAAAATATATTTTTAATATAACATCCAATTTTGATTCTATGAGTCCAACTTTAGCCGAATTTATTCTAAATTTGCAAAACTAAATTTTTATTTTTATGTGAGTTTTGGAAACAGTCTCCTTAAATTCAGTTCCTTTGTATGAATGTTATTATTGCATTTTTTTTTTTGTTTTTATTGCATTTTTGTTATTATATTTTTAATTCTTTCTAAGCAGTATAAATCTTAAAAAAAATACGACAGTTTTATTATCCTATTTTTGAATCGTAATAAAGTGTTTTCAGAATAAAGTAAACGAATTCTTTTTATTAAGGGATGGAATGAAACCGTGAATTAAACCATGTAAGTATTATCAATTCTACGTTGACTTCATATCATTTCTACATTTTTTTTGTAGAATTTCAACGTACTATTGATATGAAACAATGTTAAAATGACATTACTCATATCAATATTACGTTGATTTCATATCATTTCTACATTTTTTTTGTAGAATTTCAACGTAATATTGATATGAAACAATGTTAAAATGACATTATTCATATCAATATTACGTTGATTTCATATCATTTCTACATTTTTTTTGTAGAATTTCAACGTAATATTGATATGAAACAACGTAAAAATAATATTACAAAATCAAAATATTGATGTTGTTCATATCGATTCTACGTTGATTTAATGTAAAAATGTTTCAAAGTTCGAATTTAAAATTCGAAATTAAAATTGATATGACAATCATATCAAAATTGATGTTGCATAACATCAGCTCGAATATGTAAGCGAAAAATATCAATTTTACGGTGGTTTTTTACAATTATTTTTTTCGGTGTATGTATTTGTCCATTTGGTTTTATCTTTCTTTGCGCAATCGCTTAAAACCGCCGTCAAGTTATACAGTGCGCGCAGTTAAAGTGTAGTGAGAAAATACAAAAAAAAAAATTAATTATTATTGACTACAGAGTACCTAGAAGGACTATATTTTTTTTTATAGTGTTTCAATATTCGTAAGTCGAATTTAAGTGTAAAATTTTCAATTATGTTCGTCTATGTACTTCAAGATACGACGAGTTTTTGACAACGTCCATATATGGCTCCTTATCCATTTACAACTATTTTATTTATATTTGTTTGCTGTCGAAAATATCTTAGTAAAAACCATGGTTACACGGTGAGCTACCCATGGCATAATGGTAAATATGTCTGACTGTCGCATGGCAGTTCGAGGTTCAAGCCCCAGAGACACGCACAATATGGGTAATGCCTTCGCGACGATATGGCAAGCTCTTTGAGAGTAGTAACACTGTAATGAAAAATACTTTACTTAGTCGTTTAAAATCAAAAAAATTACTAGGAGACCTCAAGCTGTGGTAGAGAAATATGATAGTCCCTAGGGCCCCTCTACCACTGCGGTATCTTATTTATTTATTTTGATTTATTCATAGAGCGGATATTTGTAATATCGAAATAAATGATGGTTGGGCTAGGGCTTTCTTCAAAACAAAAAATGTACTATCACTAGAATACAGAGAAACGCCTATTTACTTATTCCTCATACCTAATCAAGTAGTAGTAGTAGTAGTAAATAGATTTTATTTTATTATTCAAATCGTTATGTATAACAAAATCAAATAAAGTATGGCAATGCCGTCTGCCTGGTTGACAATCCAAATAAATTACATAAATACATTAGTTGTGTGTCCCTTAAATATCGTAAACAAATTTTTCTTAGTTTTTTTTATATTATTATTAAATTATGTATTATTAATTTTTCTTGCTTCAAAAGTTTTCGGAGAGAATTCTGTTTCTGTAAGCTTGCGCTACTTTGCAGTACATGAACAGTTTTTGCTCATCCATTTCGTTTAAATACTCTATCATTTCACTGTTGGTTAAATAACTGCAGCCGAAGAAGAAGCTCCTAGTTTCCATTAAAACCGGGAATTTTCCTAGAAAATGGAAAATATCTTCTCTTTCCCCCCAATTACACAGACTGCATAAACTGGGAAGGTCCTCTCTATGTGGCATATAATTCAGATGTAGAAGTTCTGCACGTAGTCTCACCATCATCGAGATATGCTCCACACTATTCTGGTCTCTGAAGTAGTTTCTTTGTCCTAGGTTATGGCATAGGCGACTGTAAGCAACTCGGTGTACTGAGCTGGTGGCATCTTCGATATATTTCTCTCTAAGCTTTTCATCAACCATTTCTATTAATTTATAAAGTTGACCTTTCCATACGCTAACATTTTCAATGTGCAATACCTATTCAATAAGTTTCAAACTGACGTTTATTACCGACAAAATTCAGCTCATATAATGCATAGTCTGAGCTCATATTTGAAAATGTTGTTTTAAACTATCATAATGCATTTTTCTTCTTCTGTTAATGATTCGCAGCTAAATAATTGCAATAGGTTTGAAAACTATTCAAATCCAGGGCGAGCATCAAAAAAAGGTAAGAATATGCAAGCGTTAAACATCTTATCTTTACTCTGAACAGAGAACAGAGATGCTGCAGATTACTGTGGACCCAGCTTTTGGGAGCTGAAACCATCACTTAAGAAACCTTTCCAGAAAAACGTAGCTCTGACATTTTTTTTTAAAGTTTGTACAGATTTAAGTTATTGTCGCTTCTACTTCTAATTTGAGATATTCACGAGTTTGAAGCCTCACAAAGCCAAGGCGTTCTGAATTTATTGTTGAATTAGTTTCGATGGCGACGCGATGAGACGCAAAAATCCAAACTTTTGAACGGATTAAGATATTTCTCTCCTCAAAAGAAATTTCCGAGGCTACAAAAGTAGAAAATTTAAAAAATTGATTCATATGGTATTTCGCAATCTTTGGCTGAAATAAAATGTTTGTGGAGAAAAATTTGAAACAGGGCATTCAAATAAAACTTTACTTTTGGTCCTATTGGCAGAATTTGATGTCTTATAAGCTCCCTACCATGATCCAGAATTTTTTTGAAGTGTTGGAGTCAAGAGTTTGTAGCTGTATTTGGCCTTAAGAAGATCCGAATTATAGTCGTTGAACTTATCTACATTTATGGGTTCCATCGATGATAGTGCATTTTAAACAACTTGGAGTTTCTTTATAAGTTCCTTGTCTATTTGGGTTATAGCTGACTTCTGGATTTTCGAAAAATCTTCTTCCGCTTTCATTCTTTTGTTGATTCTTTCTTATCGATGCTCTCATCTTCTTCGTGTAGTCCATAGGCAAATTATAGTACGAACTCCATATATTTTATTCTAGCGTGTAATGGCGAAATTCCAGATTTCTTTCGTCTTCTTCGGCTGAATCGTCTTCTATGTTGAAATTGTTTTTAAAGATTTAGTTTCAAATTTAACTTACGATATTTTAATGTATCTATAAGGATTTTGTAAATTTTTCTATTGTGAAATAAAAATCTTAATCTAATCTAAAATCTAAATCTTGTTTTGAATCCTTTTGCAAATTGTACATGAAAAATTTGATTTTGTTATGGTTGATCCATTTATAACTTTCCCGTCTGTCATTTTCAGAAAGAATTCGTGCCGAACAGCACATTTTTTCCCTCAGCAACAGTATAGCTATACTTGGAATCAAATGATATACATATATGATCCATTATATTACTTACAGTTATCTGAATAACATCACCTGATTCCTTTGCGTATTTAAAAAGAATCGGTCTGTAAAAGGGAACTGATGACGGCCTTGGATTTTTCCAATATTCAGTCGATTCACTTTTCACACGAAAGGGTACTAGTGACGCAATAAATATGTTAACATTAGATACTACTTAGCCAACTTCTGAAACTATTGTTTGCTTATATGCACTTTGCCCGGACGATCCGTCGCATCCCCATTTTATTAGCAAACTTAGACTTATTGGAAGTGTAAAAAGTTCATAGTTCTAAAATCCTCTTTACTGTATGGTCCTTTAAATCTTGAAGGTTCACTCAAACAAAAGTTTCCGTCACTATCAAATTGGATATTGTATTTTAGCTCCCACTAATAACTTATAACTTGGAAGCACATCAACGTTCAGTTAAAATTTTGCCCATAGATTCCCACTGTTTCTTCCTTTCGGTGCATTCTGAAGAATCATCGAGGGACTTCGAAGGCCTTCCTTTCGATTTACTCATGTTTTCATGTTTTAATAGAAAATGGTTTTTTACTCTAAAACGTTTGATCCATTTGGTTTGATCCAAACAATTTTTAAGTTTCTTTCGTGTTTCATCGTTGCCACTTATACATATTTTCTTATTCGTTTAGAATCGAAGTTGTAAACTCTTCAGGTTTCGATACATTTATAAAATGTTGAAAAATTATTCTGTTTCAAATATTCATGTTGGTATTTAATTTGCTACTTTAATTTTCTTTTCAAAACTAACACAATTTATGACAATGGATCAATGCTTACATACCTACCACAGATGTACCTACACTGGGAATATTTTACCTGAGAAATTAAGGCTTATCAATGTGTAGTTCCAGACAAACATTATTATTTTTACCAACTAAACATTAATTTCTCTCTACTTTTTGTGATCAGTACGCAATAAAGCAATTAATACCTCTTTAGTCAAGTGCTTGCCTATAAAAACAATTAGGATTAACAACTATTTACGTAATTCGAAGAAACTTTGTTACAACAATTCTCAGAGGCCTTTTGAGCGAGGGAGTGGCTGGACTGTTGAACGATCAAAATATTAACAAAACTATTTCAAATTGATATAAGAAGCAATCTGATTTTTATACCAATGTGAGAGCACTGGGAACACCACTTTTTTTAACAAGTTGAAATATCTCCGAAGATTGCAAATTATTGCTGCTACAATTTTGCATATGGTTTAACAAGTAGTTGAAGTCAACTGCCATGTTCGGTTTTCCGCAGGACTCAGCAAGACTTTTTTTGTAGCTCGATTTATAAAATTTTATAAATCTCACTGACGATGGAAGCATTGCTTCTGAAATGTACATCTGAGGAAATAAAATAAGTGTTTTAACTGTTAAAAACTTTACTAATCTTTTCATTTATTAGATTAAAAAACAAGTGGAATATTTCAACTAAAAAACTCATGTTTTCGAAGCTCTATTTATATTTCTATCCTACTAATATTATAAACGTGAAAGTTTGTATGTGTGGATGTATGTTTGTTACTCTTTCACGCAAAAACTACTGAATGGATTTTACTTAAACTTTCCAATAATATAGCTTATACATCAGAATAACACATAGGCTACAATTTATCCCTAAATTCCCACGGGAACGGGAACGTATACGGGAACTTAGAAACTACAACACCGATTTCAAAAATTTTTCCACTGTTAAATTGCTTCATTATCCCCGAGTAACATAAAAACTAATTCATCCCCATACTCCTACGGTTCCCTATATTCCTACGGGAGCAGGAACGTATACGGGAACTTTGACACTACCGATTTCAAAAATTCTTTCACCCTTAGAATGCTACACTATCCCCGAGTAACATAAAAACTAATTCATCCCCATATTCCTATACGGCTCCCTACATACAACACCGATTTCAAAAATTCTTCCACCGTTAGAATGCTACACTATCCCTTTGTAACATTAATTTTAATTCATCCACATATTCCTACGGGAACGGGAACCCTTACTAATATAATAAGTGTGAAAGGAGCTCTGCCAAACTAATAAACCGATTAAAATGAAATTTTAAACAAAGATTGTTCAGAACCTGAGGAAAGACATAGACTATATATTTTTTCCCTATATTCCCACGGGAGCAGGAACGTATACGGGAACTTTTACACTAACGCACCGATTTCAAAAATTCTTCCACCGTTGGAATGCTCCATAATCCCGGAGTAACATTAACTTTAACTTATCCACATATTCCCGCGAAAACGGTCACCATATTCCCACGGGAACGGAAGTCTTTACTAATATTGAAAATGCGAATGTAGCTATGTCGGTATGTTTTTCGTATGTCTCCCGTTCAAACTGCTAAACAGATTTTATTAAATTAGCTACAGAGATGGTCTAGATTCTAGACCATGCGGAAGGATAAAGGCTATATATCTATCCTTATATTCCCACGGGAACGGAAATGGGAATTCAAAAACTACGGTCTCAAAAGTATTTTTAACAGGGCTACAAGGTGTTGAAATAGGGGTTGAATGTTTTTTTTGGAAATACCGGAATTTTTAAGGCTAGAAGTTTTATTTCCTAAAAAGTTAAAAATGCTGCTGAAAGTCACTATTCCACGCGGACGAAGTCGCGCTCGCGGGCACAGCTAGTAAGAAATAAACAAACAAAACAATAAAACCAAGACATCAATTTTTCATTATGGGACCACAGTGCGACGGTCGTTCTACAAATCAATTTTGGAATGGTGTTCACTTTTAGCTTAAGAGCAACAAAGCAACAGGAGGGCGTATCCTTTTGTGTATTTCGACGAAGAAAACTATGTGTTACCATTTCAAAGATAGCTCCCTCTAGATTTTCCTCTTATTTTAAATATCTGTACCGTTGAATATACATGCACACGCTTATCATAAAATGCATTCAGCTCCTTCCCATTGAAAATTAATACTTTTTTTTCAACAAAATTTTATTGCACATCCAATGAAATAGAATTCTAAATTTATTCATATTGGCATTCTGATTCCCGTCAGGAGCTTACCTCCTACGTTCGTTCCTATAGATACTTAGATATTAATGAAACATAAATGCCAAAGATGCCAAGAGAAGATTCTTAGATGTGCTTTGTTCCGATGCACGGTATTAAAGAAGTGCAAAGCTAAAAAGCGTCAGGTAAGTCATATCGAGTGCATTTCTTTTATGACAATCTCTTCTGCATTCTTCCTCTTTGTGTATTGTGTGAGAACGAACAACTTTTAAAAGAGGAGTGCCGACCTTGGGACGTTCCAGTTTGATGTATAGTGAATAAATAAATGAATAAATAAATAAGCAAACAAATGTACTCCTGGCAGTCACAATATTAAACTACATCTACATAAATCACACACGCGCTAACAAAATCTTTCTGTTTTGATGAAAGTCAAGGCGAAGTTTTGACTTTGTAAAAAAGTTGCTAACTTTAAAACCTAAAATGGAATTTGCGATGATTTTATTACAAAAGCAAGTGACATTTTAGGAGTGGAAGGCCCTAACTTCAGAGTCAAATTTTCTTTTGAAAGAATACACAGTCTGGGGCTTCTGATCGGCGTCAAAAGGGTTAAAATTTCAAAAACGAAAAGCTGATTTTTCGGTCTTCCGTTCTTATTTTTAAGGACTTGATGCCTTTTCTTATTTCAAATAGAAATTCCCTTAATTAAATTAGAGGTAAAAGTCGTCCTAATTGGTAAACGAACACGAAATTCTTAAACCCTTCAGAATAAGTATCAAATTATTTGATCCTTATTATCACGAGCTTTCTAATGAACTATCCCTGATTGTATTAACTTCTGTTCCATAACAACTTAATAAGGGGCCATTTCAATGAACTCGTTAACCAAGTTATTGGTTCGCCAAAGCAGTATACAACCCCCAAACTCACTCATTCGCATCCCTTATTCTCCTAGAATAGAATACGCAAAGAAACTTCCTTGAATACACAAAATGTATCATATTGGTACTGCTGGCTTTGTGGGATGCCCATTCAACCATAAGGGTGTATATTATATTCGTATTGTTGGTTAGCATAACGTCTTACAACACATTTCAAAATCGATTCGCATTAAGGAGCATTATTCAATTTTCTTGTTCAGATATACTCCAACTTGAGTTAGTGGTGGAGGGGAAAATGTTTCAAAACCAATTGATAAGGATACTTATCTGGTTGTCAGAGCATTCAACGGTCTCACAAATTATTTTTATATTTTCCTTCGTCTTTTTTTTTTATTTGGAGTCTTCTTTTATTCACAGTTTTGCGATATTATCAATTTCTCATACCAAGCGAATCAATGCAGTGAATTGAGAATGAATAAGCATTTACTTCGGGTGACTTGGTCGGGCATTTGATTGTGTGAAAAGAAAGCGAACAAATCATAAAAAAACGGAATTACTGTCGGAAAATTAAGCAAATGAATATGGGGAGTTGAATTTATTTTGATGGTGTTGTTCGTCAAGACAAAAATATCTCATTTGGTAGATGTTGTGACAGAAATGCCCCCAAGGGAAATTGGATTTGTCTTGTGAAATTACAAAATTTCAAAAAATCTAGGGAATTAATTCACTTAGATAAAATGGAATCATCATTTGACACTCTCACATCTGAAAGAATTTAATACATATTTAGACGGCAGTAAAAGGATTAAGTCCATATCCTAAATTTGCCAATGTTGCCACACATCCGTGCAATAAAGGTCACACAAAAGTAAATAATGATCCCATAAATTATGGTTGTTGTTGTTTATCCAAACAAAGATCAAACTCGCAACAGATAGAATCCTTTTGATAACATACCAATATTGTTCCCGTGCGTGCTAATGTTGTTCATCCCATGAGATGAATAAACAACAATGAATAGCAATTAACAATGCGGGATGCTGATGTTTATATTGGATTTTAATCGTATCACCGGTGGTTGCCCCAACTTCACATGAAAAGACCTTTTACTACCTGAAGGACACAGTTGGTAATTAGAGTGACGATGACCATTTGTACGGTTGGAATGGCTAATTAAGACTCCAAATAACATATGGCAGCTAATTGTTTGCTTTTCTTTAAAAAGTATGGTTGGTCATGTGTAGAGAGTAGCCCTCTGCAAATAAGAAGAAATTGGACCTTTACTGGAAGTGTGGAGAATTATTTTGAAATGAAAAAGAATGAGAAGACAAATATTTAAGAGTTCCCTTCACTTAATATTAAATTACTTCTTTTTGTGTTGTTTATCCGCGTTGAATTAGCTTCAAATCTAATCCATTTATTTGTTTTTTTTTTATTGTCTTGATTATGTCATTTCTTAAAGAATTCGAAAAGGTTGGATTTTTGTTCCAGGAATCGTGCTAGTTATGAAGAAAAACCCGCAGAGTGCTGTTAAATTAGGGTTCACGCTTTCAAATACGGACGTGTTTTTATGGACCTTACACGAGCCAATTAAAGGATAAAAAGGTTGTGTAGTTCGTTTAACATTTTTAAGTAATTTTGAAGTAATTTCCAGTCGTTTTTGATAAAAGAGGTACTTCCGTTTAGCATTGGTCAATTTGAGCTTAGGTACTTTTGAATTGAAAAACTCACGGTGCTGCTTGTGTTGGTCCTAGCAAAACCGAAACCACTAAGTCATTGCCGATGGAAAAGCTAAAACGAGCTCATTGTAGTCAGTTGAGTTAAAAACCTCATGAGGTGGCTGGGTTAACTCGAATAGTTTAACTAGGTTAGGTTTGTTTGTAAGGTGATGCGACCGCAAACGGCAGCACCTAACTCAGATCTCAAGGATCCAGTGTGCTCCTCTGATAAAAGAGAATGAGGAGGTGGGAGGTAGCTAACGATTGGGTTGGAGACTGAGTTATTAAGGTTGGGAGCTTCAACTGAACCATTTGAAGCCCTAAATGAATGTTAGAATGCTGTTTTGTGAGAGGTTAGAGATTACACCCAGTTCACCGAAGATGCTTATGCACTCATAGAGGAAGTGGAATGATTCTTCCTCTGCCTCTTCGTCTTGGCATCCTCTACATAAATGGGATGATCTTCTCTTATGCCCACTTACATTATGCGGGTATCCATCAATGAGTTGTGACTTGCAACCCGTGCGAATACCAATCAACAGAGTTTTTTTTGGAAATATCTGGCCATAGGCTTCTGGAAACCAGGCATGTTTATTAAGATTGCCAACCGTCATTGGCGGATTTTAAAGTTTCGTTGGATTCTGTTCTCTTTTTCTTGCTTTAGTGGCTTGAGAACTGAGATGTTCCGTTCGCTGGATTCGAGTGCTAATCCAATTTTGGCCTGCTTGTCCGCCATTTAGCTTAACTGACTGTACTCAGTTTGGATTTTATCATCTTGAGTTGTACGAAACACTAGATTTACACCAAAATAGCTTCTTGCTTTTACCTTACCGAGAGCGATGTCAGAATGATTTAAGTGATGCCAGATAGTACGTATTTGTATTAAATTTGCTACTAAAAATTGCTTCAAGTTCGTTCCGATTGGAGCAACAATTTGTGAGCAATCACATTTTTCAACGAGTGCTTCATTTTAAAAGAAATGAATTGCATTACGTTGTGGTACAACTAAACACGTCCCACACCATAGGTGCAAATCGATACTACCTTTAAGCACATACAATCGTTATGCTAAAGCCACAAATATCACCTTAGATTATTTCGTATCAAATTGAACTAATTAAGTTTTTTTTCTTAAACAGCGCTAAACATCATGGCGATCTCAAAGAGAGGACAACTCTCCCACATGTCTGCTCGGCACGAGTAATGGTTACGTTGCGTCATTTTGATCTCAGAACGCGTCAAAAAACCTCTCAACTGAATGTCTGAGGTCAACTGCTTGATGCGCAGTGACATTTGTGTGTGCCAGGAATACTTTGGACAGTCACTCGTTTTTCCTAACCACGAACTTGTTGGATCTCTTTTCAAAATTTGACATTATCAACAGAGTCGGAAGTGATCCATATCTTGCAGGTTGATATTTTTGAAACTAAGGCTTCCACGAACTTTGGTATTTCTTCTTGATCTCAGCTTCGGTTAGCTCACTCTCATACTCTGTTTGCAGTGTCCAGCAAAAATAACCGTATGTAAGTACCAGACATACTACAATTTGGTCTTCACTTTCAACTTCTTCTATCATACGAGGTTGCAGCGTTTTTTCGTCACTTCATCCACCTTTTGCTAACTCGAAAATTGAGTACATCATGTCAAGTTTTGCTAAGTGGTTACCAGTGAACAAACATTCTTTTGTTTTTAAGTTGGGATTCGAACCTTGAACCTTCCGAGTAACAGGCAGACATAGGTTAGGTAAGTTAAAATGGGCTTAACTTATTTAAGTCACACTCAGAACAATGTAGATCCATTGTGATACTCTGGAGTGTTAAAACGTCCTAGGAACTTTAATGAAGTCTAACCTGGAGTGTCTGATAATTTTTTCAGTTCGGTATCTTCATGTTTGTCTTCGTCATTGCATCCTCTACATAAGTCATCGGTGCAAAGACCAATTTTCTTTTTGTGGTAGCCTAGTAGGTTGTGTACTGTTAAAATACTGATAAGCGATAGCAATGAAGGCTCATTCCTCTCGTATTTTGGCCATAGTTTCCTGGAGATGACACAGGAATCTAGACATTCCCATCTTTCATTGGACTTTAGTATTATATTGTCAGCAATGATCTGGTTAATTGCGTAGGGTGGAACCATGATTGATTGGCCTATGAAAGAATGGTCAAGTGCTGAGCCTTTGCTCGCCAGTTCATCCGCTTTTTTATTTCCTGTTATGCCACAGAGTCTAACGTTATGCTGCGTGCCAAGAACCATTAGCTCTTCGCGACAGCAAGAAACAAGCTTTGATTTTATAAGAGTGGCGCTTTATTGCTGCTCGGCTATCAAAAATGATATCAGTATGGGAAAGCGTCATCATGAACACCTGTCTTACAGCGTTTGTAACTGCCAAGATCTCGGCTTAGAAAACCCAGCTGTGATTTGGAATTTTGAAGGAACTGAGGAGGCTGAGGTTTCTGAAGATAAAACTGCACCTGTTCCAGCTTCCATTTTCTAGCCGTCGGCGTCGGTCGCGCCGGTATAAATTGAAATAGACGTCTCGTTCGTATGAGGTGTTTCATTCTCCCAATCCTGTCTATTGGAGAAGCTGGTTAAGGATTGATTAAAGAGTTATGAGAGAGAGTTATGTCATCCATGGAGATATTGTTGTCTGCGTATCTTGATAAAATCTGCGCATGTCCTGTTTGGCTGGTTTTCCAGACATTACACTGACTTAGACTAAGTGGCTGTTTGCTGCCGATTCTTGAACATAAAGATCAAGGGGTGTGAGATTAAGAATTACTTAAAAGCTTGCTCCAGTGACACAAATACAGGCTGTACCTTGTACCTTGGTAAGGGTTTTTGAGTTCGTGGATTTTTCCAGCGCATTCCACCAGACCAAATTGCCATATGATAGCATGGGCCTAACAATGGCTGTGTACATCCACATGAAAATTATAGGATTTGGTCCCCAACTTCTGCCGGAAAACCTGTTATACGAATGCAGTGCTATCCTGGCTTTTTTATATTTCTCTCGTATGTTGAGGCCCCAATTCAGTTTTTTGTCTAAGATCACTCCCAAATAGAGATCTTGTGGGGTTGCATTTAATCTCGGCATCTCAAAAGCTGGTAGTTTTCTCCTATTCGTGAAGAGTACCAGATCAAATTTGAGGGTGTTTACATCATTTAGTCCAAGCGACCTTGGATCTTGGTTAGTGCATTGTTCAGTTGTTCGATTAAAGTGATAGGCATTTTCTACGTCGCGTCGCCAGAAGACAATCATGGGCATAGGCTACCACTTTGACGCCATCATGTTTGAGAGTTACAAGGATCTCATTCATTACCAAAATGCAGAGCAAAGGTACCATTTGCACGGGTACCATTTGCAATTCGATCATCTGCTGACCTGCTGTTGACTAATCCACGACAAATACAAATAATAGAACTCTCGTCTCTTATCTTGATGTTTAAATTTCATCAATTCTGAAGCAAGCCCATATTTGTTACAATTGAGGTTGAAAAATAATTTTTCAAAAGACTGAAACATTTTAGCAAATATACTTTCGGATCAATGCTCTTTAATGGCATGGTAGGGAACTACATCCAATTTATCCAATTATACACAATGACACAAATAAGCTAATGAATTGCAAGTTTTCCGAGTTTACGTGTATCGACCCATGTCACTCTCTAAATTGTAATCTACAGGGAAATGTAAACATAAAACATCACTACTGATTGAAGTCAGTAATTTAGCTTCCTCTTTTTTTTCTACACTTCTCGTTAGTCAATTAAATTCATCGGAAGCGCTTAGAGATCTCAAAGGTCTGATTAATAGCACTACATACCAAGTGTTTATCATTGATGGCTTTCATGTTAATGAAAGTTTTTGAAATACAAACGTTTCTAGATACACAATAATTGCGTAAATTATACATCTTCCCGCAAAATCTTAATAACATTTTATTGTTTCCATCTCATCACTTATTGGCACAGTTTAGGGAGAATTAACTTTTCGTTTGTCAAAAGAAAAAAAAAAAATACGAAGGCTACGAGACAAATTATAATGTCCTGCTAAATTGCTGTCATAGGTACAATTACGTGAGACTTGATGTGGTTTGCCGTTGGCTTAATGGAAGTAAACCGTAGGTCGACCAATGTACCTAAGTATTTACTGAGCATACCGTTCTGTGTATTTTCCGGGTCTTCTATTTAATTTAATCAACACAACGTAGCAGATGTAAAATAAAGTTCAATTAGGGGAGACATCTAACTGGGCTCGCTTCTAAAAATAAACAATAAATGTTTTTGAGGAAATTACTTTTGGTCAAAGGACTTTAAAAATAATTATTCAGGAAGAAGATATGAAAATATAAATATCTTTATATTTTTGTTTCGAGAGGAATTTGATTACGATGTTAAAAAAAACGCATGTCAGTGTGTAAGTGAGTTCTTTACTGACCTGCATAATGGCACGAGTTTTGTAAGGATGCTAAAATAAGACATGGCTCCTACCGCTTGTCTCTGTAAATACTAAGCGTGTTTTTCTGCAAAGCTGCCATATATACGATTAGTTTTCCCAATAAAACGCATCGGCTTTTTTGTTTCAGAGTTGCTGTTCTTGATAGAATTTGGTGACAAAAATAGTAGATAAACAAATCAGTGAATATGTTCACAAAAGCAGACAAGTTATTTCTCTTGTATGTACTTGACTCTGTTGGGCTTCGGTTGAATTTACAAAAGATGAATAGCTTAAACTTGACCGAAAAAAAGGAAGTACTCCATAGACCATAGCAAAACGAATGCAGGAAAGGCATTCTCTTATATTTTTGTTTATTACGAATCACTTTTAAATATCACTTTTAAATCCTAACTAATATTATAAATGTGAAAGTCACTCTGTCTGTCCGGCTTTCTATGTTACCATCTCCCGCCCAAACTACTGAACCGATTTAAATAAAATTTGATACAGAGATAGTCTAAGACTTGAGGAAGGACATAGGCTACAAATTTTATCCCTAAATTCCCACGGGAACGGGAACGTATACGGGAATTTAGAAACTACAACACCGATTTCAAATATTTTTCCACCGATAGAATGCTTCACTATCCCAGAGTAACATAAACTATAATTCATCCATATATTCCTACGGGAACGGGAGTCCTTACAAATATAATAAGTGTGAAAGAAGCTCTGTCTATCCGTCGTTCTATGTTACCATCTCCCGCCCAAACTAATAAACTGATTTAAATGAAATTTTGTATAAAGATTGTTCTGAACTTAAGGACGGACATAGGCTGTATTTCATTCGAATATTCCCACGGGAACCGGTCCTCACTATAATTATAAATCCAAAAGTAGCTCAGTCTGTTCACCTTTCTATGTTACCATCTCCCGCCCAAACTAATAAACCGCTTTAAATGAAATTTTGTACAAAGATTGTTCAGAACCTGAGGAAGGACATAGGCTATATATTTTTCCCCCATATTCCCACGGGAGCAGGAACGTATACGGGAACTTTGACACTACAGCACCGATTTCAAAAACTCTTCCACCGTTGGAATGCTCCATAATCCCGGATTAACATTAACTTCAACTCATCCACATATTCCCACGAAAACGGTCACCATATTCCTACGGGAACGGGAGTCCTTACTGATATAATAAGTGCGAAAGTAGCTCTGTCTGTTCGCCTTTCTATGTTACCATCTCCCGCCCAAACTAATGAATAGATTTAAACGAAATTTTGTACAGAGATAGTCTAGAGCCTGAGGAAGGACATAGGTTATATATTTTATCCCTATATTTCTACGGGAATAAGAACGTATACGGGATCTTAGAAGCTACAGCACCGATTTCAAAAATTCTTCCACCGTTAGAATGCTACACTATCCCTGAGTAACATAAACTGTAAGTCATCCCCATTGTTCCTACGGAAACGGTCATCATATTCCCACGGGAATGGGAGTTTTTATTAATATCAGAAGTCTGAAATGAAATCTATCTCTCTATTTTTATTTGTTATCAAAAACCGCCCAAACTATTAAACCTATTTACATATATGAATTTTGGTACAGAGATATAGTCTTGAGCCTGAAGATGGACATGGGCTATGTATGTTATCCCTGTATTCCCACAAGAATGCAAACGTAAACGGGAACCTAGAAACTAATGAACTGATTTCAAGAAGTATTTCCCCGTTAGAATGCTACACTATCTCAAAGAAACATTAACTTTAACTTATCCTCATATTCCCATGGGAACGGAAGTACATACTTACTAACATTATAGATCCGAAATCAACTCCGTCTGTCTGTTTTGCTTTTTTACCATCTACCGCCCAAACTATTGAACCAATTTTTATGAATTTTAGTGCAGAGATAGTCTTGACTTGAGCCTGAAGAAGGACAGGGTCTGTATTTGTTTTCCCAATATTGCTACGGGAACGGCAACGTAAACGGGAACCTTGAAGCTACTGGACCGATTTCAAAAGTTCTTTCATCGTGAGGTGATTTCTGTCAAATTGTCTATTACACAGTTGACCTGAGAAGAAAAATGTCTATCTTGGTCTTCAAATAAATATTGGCAATCAGTAATGCCTGTGTGAAAAGTCGATTTCGGCCCCGACTAATGAGATAGTTAACAATATAAACTAATAAATTATGTTTGACGTATTGGGGGATGTTGTCGAATGTCTATCGGTAGACAATATTATGGACACTGAGAAAGTCACATCACACCCTATGGAGCTTCTCAATGCCTTAGAATTATCAGGAATGACTGCAAGTTGGTGTTCCAGTGCCAATAATGAGTAATCTAGAACTGTACACAGCTACAAATTACTAATCTGGGATGCGGCTTTATATGATAACTGGAACAGCGAAATAAGAAAACTATTGATTCCCCGTATTTCTTAAATTCCCACTGATTAGTCATTTTAGTTTAAAAGAGTGTATCAAACTAGCAAAATCTTTTTATTTGACAAAAGATGGAAAAAGTAAGAACGTCGTGTGCAAAAATACTGAAATAAAATAATGTGACAATAGTTTACTAAAACGCATGAATATGTCTTATTTGCAAAATAAGAAGCCTAAGAAATTAAAAATGCTGCCGAAAGTCACCATTCCACGCGGACGAAGTCGCGGGCACAGCTAGTAAAATATAATTGCCGAATTTCACAAAGCAAATTTGTAATTTATAAAGACTGAAACTTTGAAATGACGTTTACTTGGCCAAAATACGTTGCTTTAAAGCTTAAAAGCCTAATATTTCTCAGAGTGATTTCAAAAATTGGACAAAGCTGTCTTTTTATACGAAGATACAAATTGGAAGAATAAAAAAAACTATTTCAACCAGCTTTTTTTTTTATCATGTTATTTTATAAATCCTTTTATAAATCTACAAATCAAAGCATCAAAATCAATGAGCTTTTACAAATCACAAATCGTAAGAAACAAAATCCCTGCTTTCAAAAGAGGACATACAATTCTAATACTTTTAAACGATACCACGGGCATCCATTTTGGCGAGATACATGAAAGTCATCAGCTGTACCAACATTTAGAAACAAAACACTCTATTACAAAATTCTCTTTATCCTTTTATCACCGATTTGAGTTTTCGGCGATGCTTTTTTTTTAATAATTGAAGTTTGTACTGAAAAGCTCATTATTTGTTTTTCAATATTTGATATATGTATTATAAATTGTTAGGCTAACATTTTCTGTTTTAAAATCTGCTCTGCTTCGTTAAGTTGGCGGGTTTTATATATTTTAATTAAATTAATTATATAATCGGTATGTTTTCGTCGGCTTGAGCAGTGCTGGCGGTCGTTGGTTGCAATAATGGTGGAGAGGAAGATAAGTTCGATGGTGGCTCTGATCCTTGAAGCTGTTGTAGAAACTAGTTGTAGGATGGCTTCAGCCTCTGTTGTGCTGCGTTCCTCTTCCTGCAGCGATGTATAGAAGTCTCCGAAGCTGTTTTGTATCGATATATAACGGATAGCACCTGGAGATCGGTCGTCGGGGGCTACTTTACCTGCAATTATATTGATATAGGAGGACTTAGATTTGATGGAATTTTCCTCAACCTTTTGGAGCTGAGGTTGTGTAGGTATTTGCCCATAGGGACAATTGCCATTTATTGCTGTTTTGCTGTAGCAGCTTTAGCAGTTCTCTTACAAAGATGTGCAAAAGAAAAGAACCTTATTCGCTTGAATACTTGCACTTTCTTCATGTACGTTGAACTTATTGTGCACCATATAGGGAAGTAATAAATTAGTATGGGACGAATAAGTTACTTGCAAAGCAGAAATTTCGCTTGTGTTTGGAGACCACCGCTTACTGTCATAAGAGGACAAAGGACGTTTGCCTTGCGAAGAGTGAGCTTAGCATGTTGGTTAAATTTGAACATCTCGAAGATATGAACTCCGAGCTATTTACAACTTTACGTAGGAGCACAGATGTCAGAAATTCAACTTTTTTTTTTTGATCAACTACATCTGTTTCGTCGGCTACACAAATGAGGACTTTATGTAGTTAACTGTAGTTAACGTAGTTGAATGTAGCAGACTAAGCGTTAACTGTCACTTCAATTATTTTAAATTTTTTTTCAATTCAATGGCCAAATTCGCAATTTGCTCTGTAGTGCAGATGCACTTCTTTTTCTAGTTATCTTTTCAGACGGATTTAGTTAAAGATAAATTTTTCCAGTATTCCTCATTGTTTTTTCCATTCATCTTGTAAAGAAGTGTTTGAGCATAGTTTTTGCTCCTTCTATAACCTTGTCCCTTGTGTATTCGGCATCCAGAAATTGAGAGAGCACTAGAAAATGTCCCAGCGTCAACGCCTGATTGTCGTTCAGATCATCACTGAATGCTTGAATAGGCCTTGAATTCAGTATTGCCTCCATTCCAATGAGTAATGTCAGCAGTTGCTCGTACGTCAACACTTTTGCTGCTATCACTCGCGTATGATGATACTTCATTCATTTAACTCCTGTCTCATTAATGCCACCTTGATGTGGTGCAGCAGAATTCATGAATCTCCATTCCGTCCCCTTCGATCGTAAGAAGTCTAAAGTCTTTTTTTGCTTGCCACAACTCTTTCGCTTTCAGTTATTCTTAAATGTTGTAGTCATAGATTTTTTCTCATCTTCCTTCTTCGCGCTATGAATATCTCGTCACAGGCGATGAATGCTATCCACAAGATTCTTGACAATATGTCGATGTGGACTGCTTTGTTTTGAGACAGACAGACAATAGAGACCAAGCTTTTTTGTCTTAAAATCAACTCACCAACTCTGTGTATCGTTTTGATCACGAACGGTTACGCTCAATCTACATCTAAGTGCTGTAACGCCGTTACAGTAGATTCCATTTCCTTCGGTTAGTCAGCCATATGATGGGTTTCATATGCTACTAAAACCGCACTGCTGTACTTTTCATAAGTTGACGATTTTTCAACTCTTCCATTGCTTTGGAAAGAAGGAATGTATTAAGTGCGTGATAGGTCGTTTATGGTATGGATATGGAGAAGAAGATTCGACTTTCTTAGGTACAAACTGAAACACCTACGCAGTGGCTGCGCTAGCATCACACGTCTTCAGGACAATGGCGCAGATCGGAAGATACCACCAGGGTGAGCGAATTTATGTATATATTAAGATCTTTGAGAACTCCCGCAAAATAGAGAGTGCGAAAAATTGCTTTACAGCAGAATTTACACTCTCAAGCTCGAGAAGGACTAGTTTAACTGTATGAATATGTCGAGTTAGCAACAAAATAAGCCGTCAGTGATTAGCTTCGTAGATAGAACTGACCTATGAAGAATCATTGGGACTGATGACTTGGTCGAATTCTTATAATTGACGGGATTAGTATTGGGGATAATACACATGTAATAAATAACACATTAATTAAATGTTTCAACAGTCAAACAAGTCAGTGGTACCCGTGGTGTGATGGATAGCATGTCCGCCTGTTAATCCAGAGGTTCGAGTTCGAATCCCAACAGAGGCTAAAATTTTTTTTCCACGGGTATCGCCTTTCGCGACGAATTGGCAAGTCCTCCGTTAGTATGCATTGCCATGAAAAGGACTTTCTCGATTAGCCGTTCGGAACCGGCAGAAAATTGTAGGTCCCCTCCATTTCCTCACAAGACATGGTTGTGAGAAATGGACTAGGCCAAAGGGCTCCTCGCTCTGTTGCGCCACCCTATTTATTTTATAACAGTCAAACATGTTTTTTTTTTTATTGTTGAAAATATAATAAATATTTTGCTTATTTTCAATATTCCTTTCAATGGAACAGACATTTTTACCTAGTTTTGGACACAACACACAACAGTGTGACTTATTTTTTGGTCATGCAAATATCTAGTCAGTTGGGTTGTAATAAGATCATCAAAACAATTGCGAAGTTAAACCAATATTTACTTATGTTATATGCTAGTCGATTATGATCAGAAAGAAGATGACTGTTAAGTCGAAACGCGTCATTAAAATAGATTTATATAACAAGACTTTAAACCAATGTTTCTCTTCTATTCTATTAAATTCATATTGCGTTAAAACCGCCCTTTCATTGTGCTACAACCGATACACCGGGTAGAATGTTTGTGTCATATGTCATTCGAACTTTACCTTTTTTTCACAGCATAGCTATACTCGTATAAAGGCAAAAGCAAATGAATATCCAACGATAGCCAAATGTTTGTTTGTTTTGCTGTTATTTAATTAGGTTTCAAAGACACAAAACATACAAACTGTTATTTTCGACATCAATCTCTCCTATTCCTCATATACCAGTCAAGGTACAAGCAATACAAGAATTTGCTACCTATCTTTACTTTGATATAAACTGAGAACATCTCTTCTTAGAAATTCAAGTCTGGAAATTTTTCAAATGCCATACGGTCTTCAACACTTTCATAGGAATTGATGTTTTGTTTTAAACTTTTTTGTTTCGACAAAAGACAATCAATTCAATAAAAAAAAATCCCACTCGTAAAGCCATATCAGTTTCAAATGTGACTTAAAATCAATGCAATACCATTCTTCAGAACAACACCCGTACCATATGCCAATGCCTAGGTCTTGTGAGACTCAATTTTGACACATATGAATTGAACATGCCTGCAGGTGACATCGACAAACAGAACGTCTACCATTGCTCATTTCTTAGCAAAATACCTTCAACTGACAACGTGCTCTCACACAGTACTAGCATTTCTTTATGTAAAAGTTAAATCGAATTCCAATGAACCACAATCAATACTGATGGGAGAGGCAGGCACAATCAGACAGGCAATCTCGAAAAACATGGTTCGTTTGAATACTCTCAGGACATGTGCACAATTAATTTTTGGAAAGGCTTCTGTTATTCGGTTTATTGCTGTAGGAGCTACTTTGAGGTTCAACATGAATGTAACTCGTTTTCCAATCATGAAAAAGTAAATATCATGGTGAGCATTAATAAAACATGGCATTATTTCCACATTGCTTTAATATTTATTTGCTTACATTCTAGGAGTGATTCAAGAGGAGAAGAAAAACAAGCTACAGAGTTCGGCAGTTTGAGGTCAATCAAATTTCAAACGTGAGTGTGCAATTGCACACGTGCCATCCCCAACATTTATGTACGTTGGGCCTTCGTTGCCTACCCGTGGAGTGATGGTTAGCATGGCTGCTTGTTAACCGGGAGCTTATTGGTTCGAATCTCAACAGGAGCAAGCATTTTTTCCACAAGTATCGCTAGGAATTGGCAAGTCCGCCGATAGTAAAAGCATTGTCATGAAAAGCGCTTTCTCGATTAGCCGTTCGGAATAGGCAGAAAATTGTAGTTCCTCTCCATTTCCTCTGAAAGGCAATGATTGTGAGAAATGCGCTAGGCCATGGGGCTCCTCGCTCTGTTGCGCCAACCATTCCATTTATTTATTCAGTTGCACCCATTTGATCAATTGCTTTTTGTTTTTCTTTTCAAATAAATAGAACAGAAATCACACGCTCTCTCAGGTGGTTTTGACCCCGCACACACGACTCACACACTGTCCTTCTTTGATTTCTTTTGGAACGAGGTTCCTTATCACACATATATAGAACGACAAAAAAATCTACTAATTTTGTGGCTGTCATCTGTCACTTGAAATCCGCCATCTGTCATTAATGTCGCCTCTCACCTGTTGCTCACCATTTACCAACTGTCATTTGACAACTGACATTTGACATCTGTCATCTGTCATTTGTAATGTCATCTGTCATTTGTAATGTCATCTGACATCTTTCCTCTGTCATTTGGCATCTGCCATCTGCTATCTGTGATCTAACATCTACCACATCTCATGTGGCATCTGTCATCCACCAAATTTATTCTTTCCATTTAGTTTCTTAAATTTCGGAAAAATGTCTTTTACTTATTCTTTTGTTTTCATTGTACTTCAGTGCAGTTTATTTTCTAACAACCCCTTGCGTTTCAGTTCTTCTTTAGTTTACTGTATTTTTCTTTATGAAAGCACACTTGCTGTGAAAATCCTAACTTACATTTTATAGATTCACGTTTGTCTTTGTTCTTATTTTTACTGACTCTAATACTTGAGGTTGTTCCCGCTTCTTCTACTCCAAAATCGTCAGACTTTAAATTTAAATTTTTGTTTCAATGCAGAAGAAAAAACGCCGCCGCCGGAGAGTGCTAAAGCACGTTCAACACCAACTTGAAGACAGTTTTAATTAAAACCCGTTTATAAATTAATCCTGTTAAGATATTTGAATTGACAAAACCTTAAGATACTCCTGCAGAATCGTTTAATCTATTAACATATAGGGTAAACGCACTAGTAGCCGGACAGTGTTAGTAGCCGGACACATTGACCTTTTTTTTCGATTAATAGATACATCACTCAAAAAAATCCAGAAACAACAACATACATCGGTCCTTCAATGTGTCCTATACATGCATGCAAAGTTTCAGGTACTCGAAATGCGTACTTTAGGAACTACGCATCATTTTATTGTTTAAGGTTTGAAGGTGCGGTCTCGTTGTCGACTTGTGTAAGAAAAAAATAGTGCGAACACTTTTTAGTAGAAAGCAATTGAACAAGTAATAATTAATTTATTGTCATGGAAAAACATTGGTTTCGTTGGAAATATGATCAACTAAAACAATTTGCAAAAAAAAACCTAATTTAATAAAATCTTTGCCATTATTTGTGGTGTCCGGGAACTAACACCAAAATTGAATATGTTTTTCAGTACCCAGACATGCTGTCCGGGTACTAACACAGTGCGATTAGCATGCATATTCAGTACCCGGACAGGGGTTGTTTCTTAAAATAATTGTGTATGGATACTGAAACAAAAGCGTTGGGATACTAGATCAGTCATTTTAAGAGACTTAATCATTGAGAGATTTGATCATTTTAAGAGACAAGCCCTGTATGGATACAAAAAATGTGCGCTTGTCTTATATTTTCAGTACGCAGACATGGCTTGTCTCTTAAAATGATTGTGTACGGGTACTGAAACAAAGGCATCCGGGTACTAGATTTTGCTGTACGGGTACTAACGCAAATGGAACTTTTCTGAATTGTTATTTTATTAATTTTAACAATGATCTCTTTGAAATTTACTTGAACGCCATATTATTGAGAAATGTCTATATTCTTACAATCAATAAAAGTTTCCGTGGTAGCATTTATGGTTACAAAATGGTTTGAAGTCAAAGTTGAGAAAAAAGTTAAGTGTCCGGGTACTAGTGCGTTTACCCTACAATATACTCGTATATACAAAATCAACTCCAACGCTCTGCAAAAACTAATTAAAATTACTCCCAACTTAAAACGAAATAGAAAACAATGGAACTTAAAGGCGCAATCCAATTGTGCACTGTGGTATAAAAAGCAACACCACGTCTAAGTCTATATCGCTTACCTGATGGTATAGCAAGTATTTGTCTTGATTGGCAGACAACTCTACAGTTCTCTAATAAAAGCGTAAAAAGAATTATAGCGCTCCATATCGTTGTGTTTCATTTATTTTGAGAACCCATAGCCAACACAATTAACCACTAAAGGATTTTCAAAAGACTTTGTCTACCACGAGATCATGAATGGTTTTCTATTTTCTTTTTTTTTTTTTTTCTTTTGGTGCACAAGGATATTTTGTTTGTGCTCACATTCTCCCAACAAAAAAAGTATTGCACAACAAGCTGCTACAAGCGACCGCACTATTTGTGTTGCCACAAACTCAAGGATAAAGGAAATACATGGAAAATTTGCTTTTTGTTGTCTTTACTTTACAGCAACGTAATTTCCTGTCTCGCAGAAACTGAAAATTTCAAAATCGATTTTGGGGTTCAATTTAAGGCATTTACCCAAGTTTGACTGGGGTTTTATGTACATAATCACATACAATGAAATGAGCGAAAATCTGGCAGACAGATTTATGGAGTTTGTTACTCAACCATGAAGGATAAACACCCGTGGGTAGCAATTAATTTATGAATGCATTTGTGGATAAAGCTTTTCTTTTCTCTTTTTTTTTTTTTTTGATACATTTATCGTACTTAGTGTGATTGAGTGATTTTGGTTGAATAAAGTTCTGAGAATGTAAATATATACTACTTCAGCTGTAGTGTGATTGGGTTTGAGATTAATAATGCAAAAGCAATGTCTGAGTGTAGACTCAGTTCGATTCATCAAAGGAAAGCAATCAACACGGTTTCATTCGAGATTAATTGATTTTAAGAGCCAGATGAAAGAATTTAACGTCTAAATGTGATGGGTTATGTCAAAGTGTGGCAAATCCATTGATCCTTGGGAAACAACATGTTCGATTTGAGTAGCAGATTCCTAAAATGCTCTTGCTTTAATAGAGGGCTTTTGTCTAATCAAGTTTACTGTCGTAAGCTAATCGTCGTAACGCCAATGCGGTTGCCTTTGCTGTTTCTGACTTTGGGGCTTATAACAGTTGTTATACATATATGAAGCAAATGAAGGAATATATGGTGGAATTTGAGGCACTGTATGCTGTAGTATTTGAACGTCTAAAACCCCACGGCGACAATTCGATAGAACCTTTTATCAAAGCCGTTTTAGACCAGGAAAATCCACAAGCGGCAAATCGACATTTCTTCTTCTTTTCATTTCCGGCGTTACGAGTAGTGATCTTGAAGCGATCACAACTCTCCCACTTTTCTGCTTCACACTAGTGATCCGCCTATGGGGTACGCCGCGTTGACCTCAGAAAGCGTCGGCAAGCCTCCCGGTTTTGGATTGTTCCATGTCTGAGGCCAACCAAATGCTGCTGTTTTTGCATTTGCTTGTACCAGGAGTGTTTTGGCCTGCCTTTTCTAATGCATAAAATATGTTTGGATAGGTGGCATAACAAAGGAGGTATGGGTATGGTGTTCTTCATGGTTTGGATAGCAATAAGCTATTGCGAAGCCGTGGAGCCTGACTTTGAAAGCTCCAAAATAACAGCAAACGCTTTCCCGCAGTTTTCTGTAGTATTTGGACAAGCCGCTATGGAATTTCTAACAAGGCGCAATCCATCGATGCACACCGCAGGGACAAGGCCGGACCCGAATTACGGCACGCGCTATCGAGTAATTTATTACCACAATTTGGAATTTTGTGTTCATTTTTATGTATTTATTATGAAGGTAGATTAATTTATTCCAACTTTGTTAGTAAAAGTGCAATGCAAAAGTAACGAACCGAATCTAAAATAAAAAGTTCCCATCTGTTGCAACCGATTACTCTCGTACACATCTACCGAAAGACAATGATCACGGGTGCGGTGGTGATCATTGTCAGTTGATACCTTGACGGTTCTGGTTGTCTTTCGGTAGATGTGTACGAGAGAACGAGAGTAATCGGTTGCAACGGATGGTGCATTTAGTGTTTTAACTTTCCGAAATTCTCACTAAAAGTTGCCTCTTTTACAAAGGAATGGATATTACTTAAAAAGAAAAAGAAAATTAGCCCAAAGAAACATCAGCGAAATCTGTAAATCGATAGATACTCCAAATATGCTATTGAATATTAAATGTTACCATTCAAATTTTAAATAGGTATACGATAAGTGAGATAACGTATGCTGTAATGCCAAAAAGTAAATAACCACTCACTCGATCACTGATGCTCACTCACTCGATAGCGTAAGCTGTAATTCGATATGTTAATTTTCTTGCATGGCCGCCGGACCTGTAAGTCTTGAAAAACGTATAAGGTTGGCTTTTAAGAAAAGTCTACAAACACCGAAGGCAATGTAATGAAATTATCAAAGCGATAAAAAAAACCTGGTCCGAAATTTTGCTAGATTGTTTGTTAACACTTTAAAAATCTTTACACAGCAGGCTACTGGAATTGATTGCAGTTACCTCTTCTAAACACTTTTGCTAATATTTGAATAAAACCAGTATTTATCTAAAGCATCATATTTTTTTTTACGTCCTCTAAACCATTTAACTGGAAGCCGTCCATTAAATACGTCACGTTTTTTAACCAATCTTCCCCCATTGTCACGCTGTGCAGTGGCGTAGATAGGGGGGGATCAGGGGGATATATCCCCCTCCATTGGCATCGATAATAATTATTCAACATAACCAGTCATGACCTAACACACTGTGAAATTTAGTACCTACTTCCTACGTGAATTAAGTGTTATTAGTGCTCACAGGATTGTACATTCTATACCCACATTCTATGGGGAAAATACAAAGCCAACATCATCTGATAGAAATTATTATTTCGGTAAATCACCTAATCTTTTGAATTCCTTTTCTTATATCTATCGACTTTCCACGACTGGACTTAAAATCTCTAATACAGCAGTTTACCAAACATTACTGTATTAACAATTCAGTTGATGCTCATTCAAAGCTTGTAGTGGAAAATCTTCGAAATTGTGATCTGGACATTTCTTTTTTGATCGACCATGGGTACGACGGAGCAAGCAATATGTCTTGTCGATACTATGGTGTTCAGGCAATAATTCGCCAACAATTAGCCTCGCATGCTCTGTTCGTCCTTGTCAATCCTTGCTTTATCTGTTTCCAGCAAAATACCAGCCATTAGAGATTGCCTAACCGCACAATTGAAGCAGTTGACAATTATTTCAATACTCCGAAAAGAAAAGATATGCTGCAAAAAACAATAAGCGAAAGCCAAGAGACTCCACAAAAAAAGACATAATAAAGGCTGAATCTGCCGCGATGGATCTCAAAATATCAAGCAGTTGAAGATTTTGAGGAGCCATTTTCGTTTGTGTTCGTGACATTTGGCCAAATAAGAACATCGGAAAGTGACACAAGGAACTTAAAAAACGCTATGAATTTCGATTTGATTATCTTAAAGGTTATAAGTATAAGTATGGTTTACCAACTCTCGTTGCCATTAAGTCGTGAGTTTCAAAGAGTGAATCCAGACTTGGTCCAAGCTATGGATCTCGCCAAAGACTTAAGGGATCTACTAAAAATTAAACGGGCAGAAGATGACTCATTTTCGAAAGTGTTTGAAGATGCAAAAAAAAAATTAATAATAAAGTTTTTGATATTGACGTTAAACGTAAACCAACAAAAGAATCGTTCGAACCCTTCGGTTCAAAGTACTGAAGAATATTTTCTTGTTACTGTTTTCAATCCTTCTCTCGATTTTTATGTTACGGACCTTGGAGAAAAATTTACAAACCATAGAAACATACTAGAAGGAATTTCGGCTCTTTTCAAAGATTCTTCGTCAGAAACAGACAAAGCAGCTAAAAGTTTAATGAAACTGTTGAGTTTTACCAAACATACACTAGTGGAAAAAATTAAAGGATCAAAAAAAGAATCCAAATTTTTTGGAGTTTTTCAAGTAGTTGTACTTCTCTTAAAAATGGTCGTACAGGAACTTCAAAAAAGCTTTTTGAAGCTCAAAACTTCTAGTTTTGAGATCTAATGACAAAAAATTTTTTCAAGCTACGTAGTCCGCTCAGTTTTAATAAATACTGAGAACAAATTTTTTTCGAAATTTTTTTGGTTCTTTTTTTTGGTGTATGAACTTGGAAAAAATTTTTTCAACTTAACCACTATATGGACTGGATAGCTTGTTTGTTTAGCTTGAATTTGCTTTTTTGAAAAGTTCGATTTGACCTTTTCTTATTGAGATATCGATTTTTGAATGAAAAAGGGTCTGTTTGTCTTTAACCATCAATATCTCAGCAATCGGTAATTGCACAAGAAAAACAAGGAGAGTTTTGAAAATTCGAATAAATTTCCAACAAAAATCATTTCGGTTTTTTCGAAAAAAAAATTTCTTTCTAATCTTTACATTAATTTAAAAAATTAAGAAAAATGGGCTTTTGGTGTGTTTTGGAACAATCAAGCACCAAGTTGGATCTGTTTAGAAAACCGGTCATGTTGAGCGTGCCTTTTACAGTTTAATATCCCCACAAAAACCTCACTAAGTTTCGATTCAATAAATTAAGCCGTTTTTCTGTTTTATTCGATCAATTTTTGAAAAAAAAAATTAAAGGATCATAAGTACTATTATAAGAATTTATTTTCTTCTTGTACTACCACTTTTAATTGAAATAAATACAAATTGAAATAAATACAAATGATCTTAGTAATCTCAAAAAATACAAAAAAATGATTTTGCACTTCTTTTATGGATTTTTACTGATAAAAATTCTTGAGTTTATGGGAAAAAAAATTAATTTTTTGAGAAATGGAAAAAATTTTTTTAAAATTTGATCCTCTAATTTTTTTTCCAAAATTGGATCGAATAAAACAAAAAAACGGCTTGATAGATTAAATCGAAACTTTGTGAGGTTTTTGTGGGCATAATAAACTGTGAAAGGCACGCTCAACATGGCCGGTTTTCTTAACAGATCCAACTTGGTGCTTGATTGTTCCAAAACACACCAAAAGCCCATTTTTCTTAATTTTTTAAATTAATGTAAAGTTTATAAAAAAAAATTTTTTTTCGAAAAAACCAAAATGATTTTCGTTGGTAATGTCAAGATTTCAAAACTCTACTTGTTTTTTTTTGTGCAATCACCGGTTGCTGAGATATTGATGGTTAGAGACAAACAGACCCTTTTTCATTCAAAAATCGATATCTCAATGAGAAAAGGTCGAATCGAACTTTCCAAAAAAGCAAATTCAAGCTAAACAAACAAGCTATCCAGTCCATATAGTGGTTAAGTTGAAAAAAATTTTCTAAGTTCATACACCAAAAAAAAAACCAAAAAAATTTCGAAAAAAATTTGTTCTCAGTATTTATTAGGACTGAGCGAACTACGTAGCTTGAAAAAATTTTTTGTCATTAGATCTCAAAACTAGAAGTTTTGAGCTTCAAAATGCTTTTTTGAAGTTCCTGTACGACCATTTTTAAGAGAAGTACAACTACTTGAAAAACTCCAAAAAATTTGGATTCTTTTTTTGATCCTTTAATTTTTTCCACTAGTGTATTTGGGTGCCGAACCATCTTCTGTTCTTGAAGAAAAAAAAACTTGGAAGAGGTATTTGGTCCGAAGGAATAATACTTCCTCTAAGAATTCATTGAAAGCGATCGATAGCTGCCCCGAAGAAAAATAAATTAACATACATATTTTATTCAGGATATTAGCTACACTGCCCGTTTCAACGTCAACTCCCGAAAGAACATTCTCCTATTTAAAGAGAGTAAAAACAACACAAGGAAGCACCATCAACGAAGTGAGATTCTTAAAAATATGTCCTTTTAATAACCGTTTAATAAACTTTGGAGGTTTACTTATTTGCAAGATCGTCTGAATGGTTTGGCTGCTCTAGCTATTTATCGCGAAATACTTATAGCAGCAGACGAGGTTATAAGTAGGCGTGTTTTATCGAAAATTTTCTATATTCACTTATGTTCACTTACGATAAAACGATTTTTGGTTTATATTCATTTAGCACGTCACTTTCAATTTTAACTTTCAAAGTTGGTACCCTTTGCACTTGTTCTAAGGATAAGAAACATTAAAAATTTGCATTCAGAAGGATATAAATGCATACCTTTTATTTTCCATTTCTATTTTTCTCTATTTAATTCTCGATTCTCAATTTATTTGCCGCATTTCAACTTTTTACTTTCGATGTAAACAAAACAAATGTCACTTTAATTTTTTTTCGCAATAGCAGTGTTCAATAAGATTCATTTTTATTTTTAGGATCGGATAATCGAATCGAATTAGGATTCATATTTCGATGCAGGTATTTATTTCAGTTGCTAGTTTGTGGATTAAAAACTCATTAAGTCATAAGTTAGTAAGTGACTTATGAATTAGATAAGTCAAAAGCTTAGAAGAATAAAGAACAAGAGGGAAAACCATTGCTTCTCCTGCCACCACCAACTTAACACCACTTTATTTTCAGAGTTCAAACTGGTTTTGAAAGCTGAAAATAAAGTGGTGCTTGTGAAGTCAGTTTGAGGACAGATGCCGTGGTGTGTGTGTGGTTTTGCCTCTTCTTGTATCAACTCTGTGGTCAGAAGTCATAAGGTGTGTTTCTTTACTGAAAATTTGCACGAAATGCACCGAAATTCGGCGAAAGTCAGTCTAATCCCGTTCCGATTTTTCGTAGCAGTGCACAAAAAAGAGAGTGCTCTCGAGAGAATAAAAAAATTTCCCCGTCCTGCGAATTTCCGCCACCAAAATTTCTATGGACAGAAATCGTGCACAGCCAAAACAAATACCACAACTGTCAAACAGACGTTTTTCCAAGCGTTGCGTTGCTGCGAATGTTTTGTTCAAGGCATTTCTTTACTTTTAAGACAATTACGCTCTTTCAGAGAGTTTCTGAAAGAATTTTACAACCACTCCTTAAAATATGACAGATTGTGAATTTCTGTGCACAAAAAGTAAAGAAACAGACTTATTCAATCTGTTGTCGAAAATCAGAAATATGAACGAACACAACCCAAAGACTGCCAACCTCTGGGTTCCAAAAAAGAAATTTACCAACCATCCCTGTTGTGCAGTTAGCTTACTGAGATATTTTTGTACACTTAGGCTATTGACATAAGGAGTTGTTGTTTTCCCATGAGCGATGTTTTGCTGAAGTGAACATAAGTGCATATAGAATTTCGATAAAACACGCCTAGTGTTTTTTCTAAGAAATAAAAAAGATTTTATTCTACGACTTATTTTTTAAATTAATATTATTTCACCTATCACATCAATATTTATTATAGTCCATATTCAAATTAATGCGCATAATATATTATCTATAAAAAATATAACTTTTTATGGCATAAATAATCAATTCAATGAAGTCTTATTATTTGTTTTTTTTTTTTTTTTTAATTATTAAAACTTTAAAAAAAATGAGCGAACTAGGTCCCCCCCCCCGCCCTCCCCCCTTGTCACATCTTGTCACACTCAGCGAGACCCCTCCCTCTCCCCTGCATGTGAACGTATTTTATGTATCTATATATATATAAAAGAAAGTCGTGTTAGTTACACTATTTATAACTCAAGAACGGTTGAACGGATTTGTCTGAAAATTGGTGGGGAGGTAGTTTAGGAACAGGAGACGGACATAGGATACTTTTTATCCCTATGTTCCTATGGGAACGGGAATATAAACGGGAACCTAGAAACTACTGAACCGATTTCAAAAATTCTTTCACCGTTAGAATGCTACACTATCACCGAGTAACAAAAACTTAAAAAAAAAACGGAAATATTTCATATTCCCACGGGAACGGGATTGGGAACGCAAACTTCGAAACTACTGGACAGATTTAAAAAATTCTTTCTGCTCTAGGATGCTACATAATCCCTTAGTAACATAGACTATATTTCATCCATACATTCCCGCGGGAACAGAAACGGGAACTAGAACGGGAACCTTAAAACCGCATGACCGATTTCAAAAATGTTTTCAACTTTAAGATGGTGCATTATCAATATCCCACATTTACAGAAATTGTTTCATCCTCATATTCCCACGGGACCCGGGCAACGCCAGAAGGCTAAGCTATATATTTTTTTTTTATCCAGGATTGGGATTGGAAACCTAGATTCTCCTGGAAAGATTTCACAAAATCTTTCAGAATTGGGATGATACATTATCCATCAGTAGCTAAGATTATAATAATTCATCCCTATATTCCTACGGGAACGAAAACATGAACCTCAAAACTACTCGACCGGTTTCAAAAATTCTTTCGAATTAAGGATCATACTCGAACGTGATTGGGAACGCAACCTTATATAACTATTTGACCAATTTCGAAGGACAAGGAGACGACCCCGTCTAAAACATTTTTATCACGCCACAGACATAAAATGTAAACGGAATGCTTAAAATCAGAAAAGGAAAAGTAAGCAGTAAAAGAAAAAACCGACATTGGGCATTGACTATCGTTTCATTGACTCAAATAAAAATAAAGCAGCGTGCAACAGAGACGACATCAATGCACTGCGTTAGCTTTCGTTATAAACAAAACAGTGTTCTGTAAAAAAACAGAAGAAAAGCTGACTTATCGTGTCAGACTAAGCGCGCATAGTCCAAATATCAGCAGGTTAATGAGTCAGCGGAGATCTTCGCTCAACACCCTGGGCTTGCTTTAGACATACTCATATACCCCTTATCCCTCGACATTCACGGCGTTAATAAGGTCTGTATATTTAAGGTTCCCATCCTTCTGTTCCCGTGGGAATATGCTGATAAAATATAGTACATGTTATATAGTACATGTTCCCTCCGAAATGTTTCATCTAAAATTCAAAAGAACCTTAAAGTTATTAGACCGATTTCAAAAATTCTTTCAACTCTAGGATGTTACAATATCTCTCAGTGACATAGATTTACATTTCATTCACATATTTCCATGGGAACGGAAGATCCCACAGGAACAGGATTGGGAACGGAAACTTAGAAGCTACTAGACAGATTTCTAAAATTCTTTCAGATCTGGGATGCCACAGAGTTCCTCAGTAACTTAGCGTAGACTTCATCGCTATAGTCCCACGGGAACAGAAACAGGAACGAGAACGGGAATTTTAAAGTTACTTGACCGATTTCAAAAATTCTTTCAACTCTAGGATGTAACATTATCTCTCAGTGACATAGACTTATAATTAATTCACATATTTCTATGGGAACGGAAAATTCCCACAGGTACGGGATAGGAACGGAAACTTAGAGACTACTAGACTGATTTCAAAAATTCTTTCAGCACTGGGATGCCACAAAATTCCTCAGTAACTAAGCAAAGATTTCATCCCTAAAATCCCATAGGAACGGAAACAGGAACGAGAACGGGAACCTTAAAACTACAGACCCGAGCAACGCCGGGTGGCTCAGCTAGTTTTTATATATAAATAACTGTTCGGCAGTAAATGAGACAATAAAACATAGATTTTGTGCCCATTTTGGGAAAGGAGTCAAAGAATTTGTCTTTACCTACCAATGCCAATAGAATCCATTTCATTAGGTTCCAATTTGCGTCAGCTTTCTGTAAGGATCGTGACGTCCACACTTATTCGGTGTACGATACGATTGGTGCCGTTCGTAAAAGCATCTTAAAATACAAAGATATGTCCTCGATTTTCCCAGGTAAGCGAAGTATTTCGAGAATATAGTAAACTAGCTGTGCCCGCGACTTCGTCCGCGTGGAATAGTGATATTTTGCAAATAAAACACATTCATGCATTAAAGTCATCAATTGTTATATTATTTTATTTAAGTACATTTTTGCACACGACGTTCTTACTTTTTCCATCTTTTGCGAAATAAAAATGTTTTGCGGGATTGATACAAGTGACCGTGCCACATAGGATTTTTTTCTAAACGAACACAGCATTCTTCTCGATAATATGTACAGTGCAGGTTTTAGAGGAAAAACTTTTAAATGGCTTCAATCCTATTTGAGAGAAAGGGAACAAAAAGTTGTTGTAAATGGGACCCCTGGCGATTCCCGTTATTTAAAAAATGGTGTTCCACAAGGATCTGTCCTTGGACCGTTATTTTTCCTAATTTATATAAACTCAATATTCGAATTAAAATTTAATGGATCATCTACTGCTTTTGCAGATGATATAGCCTTCACCTATCAATTTAGCACGTTATTTGATTGTATAACAAAAATTGAAGAAGATCTAGAAACACTATGAGCATGGTTTACTGCTCATAAGCTTATCATCAGCGAAAAAACAAAACTGGTGACCTTCAAAGTATCTGGAAATAGTCTTCCTGATTACAACCTATACTTTCATGCCCATAACTGCAAAAAATTTTGTCTACCTATTCACAAGTGTGGTAGGAGCAATTTTAATCCTAGATTTCAATGCTCCAATAGTTGTTTTAAAATTGAATCAGTATTGCATTTTAAATATTTAGGGGTTTTGATTGATTCAAATTTGAACTGGAAGGATCATACTCGCACTTTAAAATCGCATATGATGTTGGTTTCTCGGAAAATGTATCTTATAAAACCATTTTGCTCAAAAAAAGTATTAAATTGTATTTATAACGGTCTTGCACAGTCAAAACTTCAATATGGTATAACCAGTTGGGGTGGGTGCTATGCTAATAATTTTAGATAGCACAAAAACACTTGATAAGAATTATTTGTAATAAAAATCGGTTAGCGTCAAGTTGGCCCCTATACAAGGAATTGCAAGTTCTACCAATGAGACATCTCTATGTTTTTAAAGTACTTAAAGAATTTTTTAAACAAAGTGGCAACATCCCCAGTAGAAACTCTGAAATTTATGATCTACGCACAAACAGCTTGCACCTAATTAATGAACCTTTCACTCGTAGAACACATTTTTCACTTTTTTACATTGCTACAGCACCTAAATTTTTCAATAAACTGCCTGTTTTTGTCAGAAACACTACCCGGTTGAGTTCCTTTTCGAAAAAAGTCAAGGACTGGCTTTTCACTGTTGAAATTGAGCACATTGAATCCATTTTGAGAATCCCAAATTAATTATCAGCACAAAATAACAATAATTAATTTACCTTTTGAAATTGTTAAGTTGATTTTTTTCTATTTTTTCCTACGTTTTTTGCTTTTTTCTTCATTTTTATCTTTTAATTCTACTTTTTGTATCTTAATTTAAATAATTGCATCTAGATTGAAATATTGTGTTCATTTAATATAATTATAATAATGAATTTACTTAGTACTGATTGTCACCCCACATCAGACCTTTATTGAAAATTATTTATTGGAACGTGTCATTCAACACTTATAAGTTAAAGAATGATTACTATTTTTACTTCATTCAATTTAATTTAATTTGTATAATTGTATCTAGCTTTAAGTAATTTATATGAATGAATAAAAAACAAAATGAAATGAAATGAAATGAAAAAACACCTGCAACTTCAAGCGTCTGATCTTTATTCATACTAATATCAAATACTGGTTTCAGAGGAAACTGTACTCTTTTAAACTAAATTGACAAATCAGTGGAAAGTAAAGAAGTACGGGGAATTAAAAAGTTTTCTCTTTTTGCCATTTCAGTCATTATTAAAACTATTTTAGTGGCGCATTCCAGATGTGTAATTTGCAGGTGTGTAAAATTCTAGATTTCTCGTTATTGGCACTGGAACACCAACTTGCAGCCACTCCTGATACTCCTAAGGAATTAAGAAACTCTATATGGTATGATGTGACTTGCTCAGTGTCCATAATATTGTCTACTGATGTACATTCGACAACATTCCCCACCAGGTCTGACATAATTTATTAGATTATATGGTTAACTATTTCATTAGTCAGCGCCGACATCGACCTTTAACACAGCCATTCCCGATTGCAAATATGTATTTATTTGAAGATCAAGACAGAGATTTCTTCTTAGAGCAACTGTGTTATCGACATTTTGACAGAAACCACCTCACGGTGAAAGAACTATTTAAGTCGATCCAGTAGCTTCAAGGTTCCCCTTTAGGTTGCCTTTCCCGTAGGAACATAAGGATAACAAATACAGCCCATCTCCTTCCTCCGACTCAAGACTGTCTCTGCACCAAAATTCATAGTTCATAGATGGAAAAAGTAAGAACGTAGTGTGCAAAAATGTACTGAAATAAAATAATATAACAATTCTTTACTAAATGTGTCTTATTTGCAAAATAAGTAGCCAAAAAAATTAAGAATGCTGCCGAAAGTCACCACTCCACGCGGACGAAGTCGCGGGCACAGCTAGTGATAATAGAAAGGACGTGTCTAAATGCACCCACGGTGTAGTTCGTTTAGGTGGTGTTACACCGCACTTTTGAATAACCACTACACCGCATTTTAAATGATGAGTGGAAATAAATGGAGTAGGTTCGTGTTACACCGCATTTTTTTAGAAATATCTCAAATCATTTGACAGAAACGAATGCTTTTTAGTAACTTTTCAAGTATAAAAACATTATGAGTCAAAAAATATGCGGTGTTACACCGCATTTTTAAAAAATTTCTCAAGTCATTTAACAGAAAAAAATCCTTTTTTGTAGCTTTAGCTGTAGGCCATCTAGCGCTGTATAGAAAAACAATGAAGGAGCTTTTCGCTATCATTTGGTTACAGAACCAAATTCGCTATGGCCATCTAGATTTGTATAGAAACATGAAAGAAATAAGAAAATAGCTTTTCACTATAACCAATCAGAAAGATTAAAGTGATGCCAGATAGTAGCTATTTTCTGCTACTTTGTTATTTTTTGAAGAATTTTTTAAAACTCGAAGGAAGTTACTTATACTCGTATCTTCGTAACCTTCTTCTGTGTTTTAAGTAAAAACGAATTTTAAGCCACTCCTTCCTTTAAACCACTCTCCTTCGCTATGCTCTTGATAAATATTTTGCCGATTCAACTTTTTTGCGGAGCTCGGCATAGGCTGACGCTTACACCTTGGTATAACTTTCGTAACTTTGATGTCTTGGGTTTTAATTTTGCTGAAAAGGTAAAAAGTCTATGATTTGCAGTTCCTGCATAAAAGAATATCTAACTTTGAATATGTTTCTTTCTCTCTGTTTTAAAAGCGTTATTGCTGTTTGTCCTATTCTGTGGACAGCCCCGGATCTTAAATTTTTTTTAGACGGGGCAAATACTGAAAAATGCCGCCCCTACCAACCTATGTGTATTTTTACTTTTATCATCTTTAAAATTTCATCAGATGTCGAGTAAACTCGCAAAGTAATATAATTATTTGAAAGGTGCGACAGTTCTTCACATTTTGTCCAATCAAAACAATATTTATTGACCACTTTGTTACCTTTAACTCTTACAAAAATATATCGTTGCTAGTCTAACATATATACACTTGCGAGTGAGATAAGCTGCGATATAAGGTTGATCAGTGGAAGAAAAGATTGAAAAAAGTTTAAAAACGGTGCCTTCCATAGTACCGTCGACAGTCGGCTGCACGCGTCTCTGCACGCATCTCTGCACGCATCTCTGCACGCATCTCTGCACGCGTCTATGCACGCGTCGCTGCACGCGTCGCTGCACGCATCTCTGCACGCATCTCTGCACGCATCTCTAAACGCATCTCTGCATGCATCTCTGCACGCGCATATCTGCACGCATATCTGCATGCGCATATCTGCATGCGCATATCTGCATGCGCATATCTGCACGCATATCTGCATGCGCATATCTGCACGCATATCTGCATGCGCATTTCTGCATGCGCATATCTGCACGCATATCTGCATGCGCATATCTGCACGCGCATATCTGCATGCATCTCTGCATGCGCATATCTACATGCGCATATCTGCACGCATATCTGCATGCGCATATCTGCACGCGCATATCTGCATGCATCTCTGCATGCGCATATCTGCATGCGCATATCTGCATGCGCATATCTACATGCATCTCTGCACGCGCATATCTGCATGCGCATATCTGCACGCATATCTGCATGCGCATATCTGCACGCGCATATCTGCATGCATCTCTGCATGCGCATATCTGCATGCGCATATCTGCACGCATATCTGCATGCGCATATCTGCATGCGCATATCTGCATGCGCATATCTGCATGCGCATATCTGCACGCATATCTGCATGCGCATATCTGCACGCGCATATCTGCATGCATCTCTGCATGCGCATATCTGCACGCATATCTGCATGCGCATATCTGCATGCGCATATCTGCACGCATATCTGCATGCGCATATCTGCATGTGCATATCTGCATGCGCATATCTGCACGCATATCTGCATGCGCATATCTGCATGCGCATATCTGCACGCATATCTGCATGCGCATATCTGCATGCGCATATCTGCATGCGCATATCTGCATGCGCATATCTGCACGCGCATATCTGCATGCATCTCTGCATGCGCATATCTGCACGCGCATATCTGCATGCATCTCTGCATGCGCATATCTGCATGCGCATATCTGCATGCGCATATCTGCACGCATATCTGCATGCGCATATCTGCATGCGCATATCTGCATGCGCATATCTGCATGCGCATATCTGCAGGCATATCTGCATGCGCATATCTGCACGCGCATATCTGCATGCATCTCTGCATGCGCATATCTGCATGCGCATATCTGCATGCGCATATCTGCACGCATATCTGCATGCGCATATCTGCACGCGCATATCTGCATGCATCTCTGCATGCGCATATCTGCATGCGCATATCTAAATGCGCATATCTGCACGCATATCTGCATGCGCATATCTGCATGCGCATATCTGCATGCGCATATCTGCATGCGCATATCTGCATGCGCATATCTGCACGCATATCTGCATGCGCATATCTGCACGCGCATATCTGCATGCATCTCTGCATGCGCATATCTGCACGCATATCTGCATGCGCATATCTGCATGCGCATATCTGCATGCGCATATCTGCATGCGCATATCTGCACGCATCTCTGCATGCGCATATCTGCATGTGCATATCTGCATGCGCATATCTGCACGCATATCTGCATGCGCATATCTGCATGCGCATATCTGCACGCATATCTGCATGCGCATATCTGCATGCGCATATCTGCATGCGCATATCTGCATGCGCATATCTGCATGCACATATCTGCATGCGCATATCTGCATGCGCATATCTGCACGCATATCTGCATGCGCATATCTGCACGCGCATATCTGCATGCATCTCTGCATGCGCATATCTGCACGCATCTCTGCATGCGCATATCTGCATGCGCATATCTGCACGCATATCTGCATGCGCATATCTGCATGCGCATATCTGCATGCGCATATCTGCACGCATATCTGCATGCGCATATCTGCATGCGCATATCTGCATGCGCATATCTGCATGCGCATATCTGCATGCGCATATCTGCATGCGCATATCTGCAAGCAGATATGCGCATGCAGATATGCGCATGCAGATATGCGCATGCAGATATGCGCATGCAGATATGCGTGCAGATATGCGCATGCAGATATGCGCATGCAGATATGCGTGCAGATATGCGCCTGCAGATATGCGCATGCAGATATGCGCAGGCAGATATGCGTGCAGATATGCGCATGCAGATATGCGCATGCAGATATGCGTGCAGATATGCGCATGCAGATATGCGTGCAGATATGCGCATGCAGATATGCGCATGCAGATATGCGCATGCAGATATGCGTGCAGATATGCGCATGCAGATATGCGCATGCAGAGATGCATGCAGATATGCGCGTGCAGATATGCGCATGCAGATATGCGCGTGCAGATATGCGCATGCAGATATGCGTGCAGATATGCGCATGCAGATATGCGCATGCAGAGATGCATGCAGATATGCGCGTGCAGATATGCGCATGCAGATATGCGCGTGCAGATATGCGCATGAAGATATGCGTGCAGATATGCGCATGCAGATATGCGCATGCAGATATGCGCGTGCAGATATGCGCATGCAGATATGCGTGCAGATATGCGCATGCAGAATGCGCATGCAGATATGCGCATGCAGATATGCGCATGCAGAGATGCATGCAGATATGCGCGTGCAGATATGCGCATGCAGATATGCGTGCAGATATGCGCATGCAGATATGCGCATGCAGAGATGCATGCAGATATGCGCGTGCAGATATGCGCATGCAGATATGCGTGCAGATATGCGCATGCAGATATGCGCATGCAGATATGCGCATGCAGATATGCGTGCAGATATGCGCATGCAGATATGCGTGCAGATATGCGCATGCAGATATGCGCATGCAGATATGCGCATGCAGATATGCGTGCAGATATGCGCATGCAGATATGCGTGCAGATATGCGCATGCAGATATGCGCATGCAGATATGCGCATGCAGATATGCGCATGCAGAGATGCATGCAGATATGCGCGTGCAGATATGCGCATGCAGATATGCGTGCAGATATGCGCATGCAGATATGCGCATGCAGATATGCGTGCAGATATGCGCATGCAGATATGCGCATGCAGATATGCGCATGCAGATATGCGTGCAGATATGCGCGTGCAGAGATGCATGCAGATATGCGCATGCAGATATGCGCATGCAGAGATGCATGCAGATATGCGCGTGCAGATATGCGCATGCAGATATGCGTGCAGATATGCGCATGTAGATATGCGCATGCAGAGATGCATGCAGATATGCGCGTGCAGATATGCGCATGCAGATATGCGTGCAGATATGCGCATGCAGAAATGCGCATGCAGATATGCGTGCAGATATGCGCATGCAGATATGCGTGCAGATATGCGCATGCAGATATGCGCATGCAGATATGCGCATGCAGATATGCGTGCAGATATGCGCGTGCAGAGATGCATGCAGAGATGCGTTTAGAGATGCGTGCAGAGATGCGTGCAGAGATGCGTGCAGCGACGCGTGCAGCGACGCGTGCAGAGACGCGTGCAGAGATGCGTGCAGAGATGCGTGCAGAGATGCGTGCAGAGACGCGTGCAGCCGACTGTCGACGGTACTATGGAAGGCACCGTTTTTAAACTTTTTTCAATCTTTTCTTCCACTGATCAACCTTATATCGCAGCTTATCTCACTCGCAAGTGTATATGTGTTAGACTAGCAACGATATATTTTTGTAAGAGTTAAAGGTAACAAAGTGGTCAATAAATATTGTTTTGATTGGACAAAATGTGAAGAACTGTCGCACCTTTCAAATAATTATATTACTTTGCGAGTTTACTCGACATCTGATGAAATTTTAAAGATGATAAAAGTAAAAATACACATAGGTTGGTAGGGGCGGCATTTTTCAGTATTTGCCCCGTCTAAAAAAATTTAAGATCCGGGGCTGTCCACAGAATAGGACAAACAGCAATAACGCTTTTAAAACAGAGAGAAAGAAACATATTCAAAGTTAGATATTCTTTTATGCAGGAACTGCAAATCATAGACTTTTTACCTTTTCAGCAAAATTAAAACCCAAGACATCAAAGTTACGAAAGTTATACCAAGGTGTAAGCGTCAGCCTATGCCGAGCTCCGCAAAAAAGTTGAATCGGCAAAATATTTATCAAGAGCATAGCGAAGGAGAGTTGTTTAAAGGAAGGAGTGGCTTAAAATTCGTTTTTACTTAAAACACAGAAGAAGGTTACGAAGATACGAGTATAAGTAACTTCCTTCGAGTTTTAAAAAATTCTTCAAAAAATAACAAAGTAGCAGAAAATAGCTACTATCTGGCATCACTTTAATCTTTCTGATTGGTTATAGTGAAAAGCTATTTTCTTATTTCTTTCCTGTTTCTATACAACTCTAGATGGCCATAGCGAATTTGGTTCTGTAACCAAATGATAGCGAAAAGCTCCTTCATTGTTTTTCTATACAGCGCTAGATGGCCTACAGCTAAAGCTACAAAAAAAGGTTTTTTTCTGTTAAATGACTTGAGAGATTTTTAAAAAATGCGGTGTAACACCGCATATTTTTTTACTCATACTGTTTTTATACTTGAAAAGCTACTAAAAAGCATTCTCAAAAATGATTGAGAGATTTGAGAGATTTCTAAAAAAATGCGGTGTAACACGAACCTACTCCATTTATTTCCACTCATTATTTAAAATGCGGTGTATTGGTTATTCAAAAGTGCGGTGTAACACCACCTAAACGAACTACACTGTGGGTGCATTTAGACACGTCCTAATAGAAATCACGACATTTAATTAAAATAACAATTTAAAATGATGTAAAAAAGAGAAACACGAAAAAATATTAAACACAACTGAAATTTCGTTACGTATTGAACACGATCTAGGTGATCAGTTGTGGAGATTTCGGACAATTTTGATTCTACTTCCTTCCATTCATAAGTTTATTGCTTGCATATTTATTTATTTATTTATTTCTGCAGCACTGGGGCAATATCTATATGGTTTCCAAGTGCCGAATGAACTTTAAGTTAGGATTTTAGTAACTTTCAAAATTTCGCTTGTTGCTCTTATAATGCAACGCTAAGCGACCCTTACACGTTTAATCGTTTGTCATCAATTTTATGTTCGTGTGAATTGACAATCTGCTTCCACATTCAATCATTTTAAATTCTAGAAATTGGTTTGCTGAGATTTGTGTCTAACACTTTAAAAGGGCCGCCGATCAGAGTATCTCTTTCATTGGGGATGGGGCATATGATTTCATTTGACTGTCATACTTTAGTTTAAGAAAGTTTAGCAAGTGAGTTGGACGTAGCAGATGTGCCTAACCAGATCATTTGCGTCTTCTTTGAAGAAGTTCTACTGAAACTGCTTTATGGGACTGTAGTCCAGATTTATTGTTGGTCATAAGTATAATCAATTTTCGACCAAGTTGAGTAGATCAATCCACCATCGCCAACAGCAGTTTTCATTCTATATTTGGAGCAAGGACATCGTTTCCAAGTTCAATTCGGCCAGCTACCGTCTGTGCTGTGTGCCTCGTGCCCCTGAAAAGATCTTTTCATTGTGTAGAATAAGGCAAATTCAAACACTTCCTCTGTCCTAGCAGCAAACACCCCTGAAAAGTCTCGATCCAGACACCATCTTTATCCTCTTTTTTGTTTAAGGAACTCACAAGTTAACTGGTAGGCCTCGTTCATAGCGGCCGGCCTATGTCAAAAAGCAATCTTCATCGAGTCAGTCTGCACCGCCAACCGTTCCTTCGTAATCGCATTTTGAAATCCAACATATCAGAGGCTGGCATTTGTTTCTGTGCTCTACACTTCAATAAAAAGTTAAGATTCGTAGATTTCCATTTTTACAAAGACAATAACAACTCACCCAACACAACTCCTCTTTGTTGTCTGACTAAAGACAATCTATCGTGACACATACCAATTCTCATTTATATTAATGAAAGCCCATTTTTGTGATAAAAACCAAACCCTCCTTGCAATTATCCAAAACAAGGGTGCAACCGCATCCAAACCAAATAATCCACCTAAATAAACCACACAAAGTAAGAGGTCAGAATCAATTTTAGTTCAATTGCTCCGATTAAATCATTAAGAAGTCTCATTGTCCCAATGAAATCTTCAATTCGGCAGAAATATGATATTCAAAAAAAAAAAAACAGATCACTAAGGAATAATCGAAAATGAACGCAAACAATTCAAAGATACCAACAATGTCCTCAAATGCTTAAGAAGCCATTTCAAAATGTAACTTGCCTATTAAGTCCCCAATGAACGTCCCCTGTTCCTGTCGAGAGCGATTTTATTGCCAAATTGTGTGGGTAGAAGTGCTTTATGTTTTGGCACAAATAAACTCCATTTCCAATAGCCATGTGAGTTATGTAAATAATTGGTAACCTTCTTTATCGATTCATGTGATGGGGGTCCTTTCGAATATCGTAAATAAATTGAAACGTTTTTAAGGACAGTCTTCGGATGTGATTATCTTTTTGTAGTACCAAAGTATTTTCATTTGTCGATTGTGTTTTGCCTCCATTGAGAATGTGGTTTCTATTGAAAATGCCTAATAATATCGTTTGTCAGATGAAATGACAGGATAACGATAGAATTGTTCTTTTCGGAATCGAACCATGGACTTGATGGTAGTAATTCGTGGCTGTGTTTATGGTGCCTGTTTCATTCCCATAGTTTCACGATATCCACAACTACTATAAATTTGTAATAGGGACAAACAGTGAACAATAATTTCGTTTGGAACAAGGCCACATACGCTTTTCTTTTCCACAATAAAAGAAGAACCTTCCCTTCATTAAAAATTTATTTTAGGTTAAAGAGGACAAACAATATAACAGCCACTCAATCAGAACGTTACACTTATTGTCCTTAGAGACATCGATTTACTGCCACATCCCAGCTACGATAGTTAGTAGCGAATTAATTAACAAAATCTATCGTCTACGACGCCAATTACCTTTTTTAATGTCTTGCTTCTCGTTTTCCAAGAAATTGACAAGGAAAATTAACGACATTTTTTACCAACATATGCGAACTGCAGAGAAAATCAAAACCAATTGTTTTGATAAATCCTAAGAGATATGTTATTTTTGTGACAAAATGAAGCACGTGTACTCGGAGGAGAGTTGGTGACTATTAAGCAACCAAAGCTTCGTATTTATGATTGGTAGTGAGATAGCATTTCAAAGATCGTCCTTGAATCAAAGCTTTTAAAGTTGGAATGGGGAATCGTTTGTTATTGTTATCGTCGCGTGCTTTGTTAATGCGTTCGATTCATTTTCAATTATGTATTTATTATTACAGTGAACCAAGGTCACGCGATATCACTCACCGACAAATTGACCAAGAAAAATCAATTGGATTTTGTGAAAATGATTAGGTAAAATATAATGCAGTCTAGACGTCACCCTATGAAAAACCAAGGTGAGAAGTAAACAAATTAAGGTTATGATTCAAGGGGATTGTGGGAGTTGATTTGTGGAAAAACTAATTGGTTGTGGATAGAGTTTACACGCACACAAAAATATTGTTTAACTCTGATGAATACAAACAACGCAACAGCATTGAAAGTTATAATTTGGTGTACCTCTACAGGTTCGTGAACATTGTCTAGACATGCATAGCCTATGGATATTATGCTTAAATGGGACACTAAAAGGTTTATGTTGAAGTCTCAAAACTTCAAAGGGCAAATATTAGCAAAAATCTGGTTTCGGTGCAACCCACAAAATCCAAAAGACCAGCTTACCACTGTGTATAACTGATATGATTTTAACTATTTTGAATTGTTACATCCGGTGTTCCCCAAGGCAGCCATTTAGGCCCTCTCATCTTCATTCTCAGTATTAACGACATTGAAATGATCACCAAACACTCCTCTATCTATCTCTCTCTCTCTCTCTCTATGCGGACGATACTAAGTTTTACCGAGTCATTTCTTCTTCTGAAGACTCTTCCCACCTCCAAAAGGATTTCGACAATTTTTGAATATGGTGCTCCAAAAACTGTCTGGAGCTAAATGTTTCCAAGTGCCAATCAATAACCTTCTCACGTAAACGCATCAAATCTCATCCTCTTCTCTATCTTCTAAACAATCAAATCATTTCCCCCGTTGAGCTGATCCGAATCCATTTTTCTAAATACTAACCCTCGTAACACTCCGAGTCCCTGTCTCTTCTATCTTCCCACCCACCGAACCTCTTACGGCTCCAATGAACCCATCTCCCGAATGCTGAGGAATGTAAATTCTCACTCTTCTTGTTTTGACTTCAATATGAGTACTCCCTGCCTAAAACTTCGTCTCCTAAGCCCTCCAACTAGTTAGTTTAAGTCTTAGCTATTAAGTTTCTTAGTTTGTAAGTTAATAGCTTGTATTAAGCCTAATAAATGGGGGTGTTGCCCCCACCAAAATTATATTAAATTAAATTAAATATTTAGAAGATTCAATTGTTATATATATAATAGGGTAAAGTGGGTGAAATGGCACCACAGGTAATATGGCACAATTTCAATATCTCCCACTTTATGACTTCTTTTGAAACAAAAATTACAAACAATAATTCAATCTGACGTAAGCCTTGAGTTAATCTACGTGGATCCGTAGTAACCATTGAGACCTATAATTTAAAAACTGAAAAAAGTGAATTGTAGCGCAAAGTTTTTTGTGGATAAGTGATGTGAGTGTGTTTGCAAAAGTATTTTATAACAGGTGTTCAATCCAACACAAAAATAGCTTATGACAATAACTGAACAAATGTGTCTCTTTATGTTGTTAAAGAAAGAGAAGAAGAAGAAGAAGAAGAAGAAGAAAAGAAGAAGCACCCAGAAACTTCGGAATATATCATATGGCATTTCCCCTTTTTCTACTTTTGAACCCGTTTATTTTTTTATTGACAACTACTGTTCTTATAATTTTCCTTAAGAAATGCCAACACTATATTGAAGCGATGCGTGACAGTAAAATGTCAAAACAAAAGCTGCAGTAGGTCATTTTGTGATTCCCTTCGCTACATTTAGAAAACTTCTCAAAAGACCAGACCCTAAAACACCCAGTTTAGGATCCGTATCCTTTCAAGGAAGCCAAAGAGAAGAAAAAATCCATCTTCATATGGAAAAGCATCGGGCAAATTTCGGGTTCGCTCGGGAAATAAGTTTGTCATATGACTTTTTGATTAACTAAAAAGTGCGGAATATGGCACCAAAAAGCTAGTATTGACTGGTTCCCTCTGTTTGTGAATCGCCAACCATAGACATAGACATGTCATTGCATGATGCTTAGGATGGACCCGAAGAATTCCGTGAAAGCACTTGTGTGGGCCTTGGCGCAGGGACATAAGTCCCCGGGACATAAGTCCCAAATTTTATTTTTGGGACTTATGTCCCATCTAAGTGAGACATATGTCCCAACTTCGATTTGGGAGTTATGTCTCACTTAGATGGGACATAAGTCCCAAAAATAAAAGTTGGGACTTTTGTCCCTCCGAATATACTTTTTACGAGCTAAGACATTTTTTTCAGAAGCCCTTCTGAAAAATTGTCTGTGTTTTTCTCAAAACTCATTAGAAAGTAGAGATATGGTTTTCCGGAATTAGGAGATGTTATTTTACTTTTAGAATTTAGTAAAAAAAATTTAGTTTAAAAAAGAAACTTAAAAAATTTTGATTTCCGTTTCGAAGGCTCTGTTTGAAATATGTTGTAAGGGCAGCGGGCGATGGAAAATGTTTACTTTAATTATAGCTGAGGTATTTGCACATATAGTTCCTCCGACTTTCTACTCATTAGAAAGTAGATATATGGTTTTCCGGAAATAGGAGATAATATTTTACTTGTAGAAGTTAGTAAAAATTTTTTAATTTAAAAAAGAAACTTAAGAAATTAGAATTTTTGAGTATTTGAGAAAATAAAATTAAAAAATCGCGCGATTTTTTAATTTTATTTTCTCAAATACTCAAAAATTCTAATTTCTTAAGTTTCTTTTTTAAATTAAAAAATTTTTACTAACTTCTACAAGTAAAATATTATCTCCTATTTCCGGAAAACCATATATCTACTTTCTAATGAGTAGAAAGTCGGAGGAACTATATGTGCAAATACCTCAGCTATAATTAAAGTAAACATTTTCCATCGCCCGCTGGATGGAATATAATATTTCGAACAGAGCCTTCGAATCGGTATTCAAAGAGTATATAACGATTCTGAGATTATCTAGAGGTTATTGGTTCCATTACCTAAAATCACTTGAGAGAAAGGTGTCAAGGGCCAACAACTTTATGGCAAGCAAAAATTGTTTGGTTGCCTAGTAGAAATGTATAACGATTTACTAAGCTCTATTCCTGAAAAGTTGGGACTTATGTCCCATCTTCAACGGAAAAAAGTTGGCACTTATGTCCCGATGGCGTGGGACATAACTCCCAAATCGAAGTTGGGACTTATGTCTCACTTAGATGGGACATAAGTCCCAAAAATAAAAGTTGGGACTTATGTCCCGGGGACTTATGTCCCTGCGCCGTGGGCCTTAGCGGGGATTATGATCAAACAACGAAACCGGATGAATGAATACAGTGCATTATATGACACTATTGGCCTCATGATTCGTGTACGTCTTTCAACAACACATGCAACAAAAAAAATATATTAAGAAAAAGTAGGTCGGCAGATAGAACCTCCGTTTATTTCACATATTTCAATTATAGTAAACACTGCTTAGTTTTCGTGACTAAAGATTAATTTAAGGGAGGGGTGAGCCCTGGGCGTTTCAATTTTTATTGCATTTTCTTAATGTACTACATCTCAAGAATGTTGTGTCAAAATTTCAAGTCATTCCGAGTTGAATTCGAAAAGTTGCAGTGATTTTAGAGCAGTTATGCGCGGCGGGCGAATAGAGGGGGCCGGCCGGCCATCTTTGGTTCCAAGTAGCTCGAGGTCTTCTTTTGTGTTCAGTGAAGGGGAGCTTACTCTAATGACGCTTCTAACGGATTATTTTTGAGGGGAACCATTCTGTGTGATGTTTTTCGGGTTTGTGAAGTGTTTTTGTTTCCAGCCGGGGTAAAACTCGCGGCTGGCCAGGGTCAGTAAAATAAACACAGAAAAATTTACAATGGTCAGAAACTCTCTTTAATAGAACTCCCTTTTAATGTATGTATTATAATTTACAATGGTTTGGTTATATATATGTATTTATATATATATATATTTTACTGGCGTTCGGTAGAGACTGGTACCTCCGAATGTATCAGGCGGACGTCTTATTCTGGTATAGGTGGTCCTAGACTTTGGGGCGTTCAGATGTACTCCGTATAGTAGTACAGGTCGTCACTCGGGTAGTCTTATCACCTAGGAGAAAAAGAGACAAATCTTGCGTTAAGTCTGATTATTTATTCGGCCACCAGTGGCACGGCAAACGTGGCGATACACCCTATAGGTAGCCGCGTTAACAAGCACCCGAAGGCCTTGCGGGGGTAGAAACAACAAGCACCACGAGGGCCTTGGTAGGGTAGAAACAACAAGCACCACGAGGGCCTTGGTAGGGTAGAAACGACAAGCACCACGAGGGCCTTGGTAGGGTAGAAACGACAAGCACCACGAGGGCCTTGGTAGGGTAGAAACAACAAGCACCACGAGGGCCTTGGTAGGGTAGAAACAACAAGCACCACGAGGGCCTTGGTAGGGTAGAAACAACAAGCACCACGAGGGCCTTGGTAGGGTAGAAACAACAAGCACCACGAGGACCTTGGTAGGGTAGAAACAACAAGCACCACGAGGGCCTTGGTAGGGTAGAAACAACAAGCACCACGAGGGCCTTGGTAGGGTAGAAACAAGAAGCACCACGAGGGCCTTGGTAGGGTAGAAACAACAAGCACCACGAGGGCCTTGGTAGGGTAGAAACAACAAGCACCACGAGGGCCTTGGTAGGGTAGAAACACAAGCTATGGCCGGTCGGATCTACGGGTATTAGTCTCTGCCCCCAGTGGCACAATACTTAATAAACATATATTTAATTATTGTTACCTTTATACCTTGCTATTACTTAGCTGCCTTATTACCTCTTCGATGACTTGTGCTGTTGGGACTGTGCCGGCGGACTGATGATCTTCCGTCATTTGGCTGCCCTATTTATACTCCTTTTCCATTCTTGGTAACGTGTGCAGCCCATATAAAATTAATGCATGGTGAAATTTGCCATGCTACGGTTTAATAAAAACAACAATGTGATTACCTCATCACAGCTAAACCATATACGCGTTCGTCGCTGCAGTGTCGTGTGCAGCCCATAAGCAATGCACATTGTTGTTTTCCAATCGCTATCTCCCCTTTCCATTTACCTCTGCTGTGTGTACTTTGCCAGGTAAACAGCTGTTGTTGTATAAAGCACAGCCTACCATGCTGTGCCGACCAATATGGTGCTAAGCCATTTTCCACTGCATACTTCAAGCATGTAACTAAGCCACAAATGCTTCGTTACAGGTTTATCTTTAAACGCGTATATCTCGAAACTAGTATTTTTGAAGTCGGTACGTAAAATATCTCGGCGACTGTTGCACCGATCCTTCTGAAATGTTGCACACTTCTTTAATATATATTTTTAGAGGTAATAACACGAGGATTTTAAAAAATTTTCATTTTTCCGGATTTGACAGCTACAAAATGGCGACATTTTTAGGCAAAAGAACGATTTTTCACTTCAAATTGTCACCAAAATTTCAAAATTGCAAAAAAAAACCTCGTGTTATTACCTGGAGAAAGTTGTCTTTTAACGAAATCTTTTTGGATTTTTGACTTTAGATGATCCTGTCAAATGTTATCTTGCACACCGCAAAAAATCGAAAAGTGATGGCGTCTTGGAAAATGCACTATCATCGGTTTATTTTTCAATATTTTTGTATGAAAAAATTATAGAAGATACTTGAGACTATACTTAATAATGCAGCAAATCAATAAATTAAATTACTTTATCAGATTTTTCATTAAAAACTCGTAAAAAAAGCCTTTTTTAAGCCTCCCAGGGTTTACCCCTACCATACACTACTTCAGTGTTAGTACCACAGAAGCAAAATGTTTGGAATCATTTTGTGAACTCCAACATTAAGAAGTATTATGTCCTGGTTTTCCTTATTCTCAACAACAACAAAAAAACGACTGGGCAGATTTCACAAAATTACTTGCAAGAATTAATTTTAGTGTAATAAAAATAACAGAAATAATCGAAACGATCACTTACATACTACGTACGTTAATTGATGGCCTGTTTTGTTGAAATCGAAATCATTTTTAATTTACGTAAGTATGCCACCAATTAAAAAAATTACCGATTGATATAATAGTTTGAAAAGCTTTACGCACCATAAAGAAGTATCCATGCTTCCTCTTGTGTTAGGCTCTCCAAAATTTGTGAATCCTAGCACTTCGGCAAAAATCCAAAGTTTTTCTCTGATCTATCACATCAGGATTTTTTATTTTTTTTTTTAAATTATATAGGGCGAAGGTGAGAATTACCTTTACAAGCACGTCGACCTGAAAGATCTTTTGTGCTGTTCCCTTAGGTTTAAAAACACATAGTGTATAGGTTTGTTCATTCGAAGCTGAGGTCATGTAAGAACCTAAGAATCTTCGAGGAAGAGGTGTTTCTGATATCAAGGGGACAGGGGAACCCTTTATTGAATATATTAAGCCTGGATCTAGCTAATGCAGGGCATTCACATAAAATGTGTTCAGCTGTTTCTATGTCCTCAAGACAGAGACGACAGGTGTCATCTTGGCTGATGCCCATGGTTTTAAGATGATACTTGAGAGAGCAGTGTCCAGTGAAGAAGTCCGTAAGTAACTTTGCGTCACGTTTGCTCATGTCAAGAATTTCTTTCATACGTTTGTGGGATAAGTCAATGAATAGTTTTGACTGACGATGGCCATTTGAGTTGTTCCAGGTGCTGATCATGTTCTGTCGTTCCCAGGTAGCTAATTCGTTTTTAAGGCTACTGATTGGGAGACCACAGTAGGGTTCAGGGCCTTTGAATTGGGACTGAGAGCCAAGTCTAGCAAGTCGGTCAGCCTCTTCGTTACCCGGTACGCCTTCATGACCAGGCACCCATGAAAGAGTTATTTTATTGTGAGTAGCTAATTGAAGTAAACATGTCAGGCAGTTCCAAACTAGTTTGGATTCGATTTTTGTCGAGGATAGAGCCTTTAGTGCTGCCTGACTGTCAGAGCAGATTAGGATGCTTGATCTTCGGAGGTTTCTTCTAATGCATTCCCTAATACAGAATTCTATAGCCATTACCTCTGCCTGAAAGATAGTAGTTGTGTTACCAAGGGATGTAGATGATTTAAAGTTGGGACCGTAAATCCCTGCACCTACACCGTTGTTTGTTTTTGAACCGTCGTCAGTATACCAGATGTATTGGAAGTTATTTGTAAGAATTACAGGATTCTTCCATGCTGAGCGGTTTGGAAAGATTAATTTAAAGGGACGATGTAACATTATGCGTTTAGGCATAAAGTCCGAGGAGTGGGCCGCAGGCGATTTCAGTATTGGGAGCACCTGCAGACTACTCATATGTCCTTGTAAGTTTTCCTTTCTAGAGTAGTTGGTGAGATGAAGCTTTAGTCCGCTTAGTGCAGCAGTCTTCTTTTAAAATTTAATAAACTTTCTAACGCTAAAGTTGGGCAGGTGCGCATTGCACCTGTGATACCTACACAGGTTAGTCTTTGTAACTTTTGCAAAGATTTGCGGGCATAAACTTGTTCTGTTTTTTGCCACCAGATCAGTGAAGCATAGGTTATAATGGGTGTGATAATAGTGAGGTAAGTCCAGTAAATCATTTTTGGCCTAAGTCCCCACTTTTTACCAAAGAGTATATAGAACAGGCCCAGAAAGCATTTGTTGCTTTTGCTATGGTTTTGTCTAGATGTGGTTTCCAATTGAGTTTATTATCCAGGGTTACTCCTAGATATTTGACCTCTTTGGAAAAATTAATTGGAACACTATTTAGGGATAGTGTTTGGAGATCGATTTTACGTCTCCTGGTGAATGGAATGATGACTGTTTTGGTGGGGTTGACCTTAAGCCCTTCTTTATTGCACCAGTCATTAACTTTGTTCAGGGCACTTTGCATACGGTTTGTGACCTGTGCTTCTTGATTGCCTTGAATAGAGATGACTAGGTCATCAGCGTAGCCTTGTGTATCAAGGCCCAGCTTATTGAGGTCGTCCAAGAGCTGATCTATTACAATTGACCAGAGTAGGGGAGATAAAACACCCCCTTGGGGACAGCCTTTCACAGCATTAACTGTTATTGATGTTTGACCTAGTATGGTGGAGATGATTCTGCCACTTAGCATAGAGTCAATCCATTTAATGGTTGGTGTGTCAATTTCTTTGACAGTTGCAGCGTTTTGAATTGACAAGTACGTAGTATTGTCAAAGGCGCCAGAAATATCAAGAAAAGAGCAGAGTATGATGTCTTTCTTAGCAAACGCATTCTCAATTTTGCTGACCAGCTGATGGAGCTGACCACATCAGGATTACTTGCGCATTTATTCGAGGGTGTCCGTGTCTAGGCTGCTAGTTGTGGCTCCTCATCTAAATCTTCTTTACCTTTTTTTCAGGATCTATGACAGATACGTGTGTATTCGCACCCACAGCTCTTCGTCTTCTAGCGTCTTTAGGATAATGTTATTTTGGCTGATTCATCCGATGCTTCTTTACAATTCCTAACCCTTTGCAGCATTCAAATGATACAGTATGGTAGGTGTAACATCGACGAATTATGCAGAAGAGCTATTTCTTTTTCAAATTTGTAGAGAAAAGTTTTGAACTACCCGGGTGTTCCAAAAATTCTCAAAACCGAAAAAGTGTTGCTCATACATTTTTCGGTTACGGTCTTCCTTGCACATCGGACACTGAATAACTTTTGCCTCTGTGACGAAACTATGAACTCCAGATCTCGGTTCTTCAGCTCAATTATTTTTGTTTCTTATTCGCTCACACTACTTCTAAGGCTTGGAAACTTCTTTCCATAAAAACTAAAAGAATCTTCATTGCTTGGGATTCTATCCGTCTCGAAGGACCATGAATAATCGAAAAAATATTTGTGTTAAGGATCCCTTACCTCTGGTGGGGAGATATCTATAATAAATCAATTGTTTGAGTAGCCTTTCTTACAGCAAGTATTTTTCTGTTTTAAAATCACTATTTATGCAAATAATTTGAGATACAGAGCAGTACTTAGAAAGAAGTGCAACGATTCGTACGACCATATGAAATGCTAATCGTTCCTGGAAGTGTCTTAATCATAAGACCCATAGCAAAACGAGTTTTGATTGTACAGCATATAAGCGCTTCTGTGATTGAAAACAACTGTCATAACAAAAGTTTTCCCATCAAATAATGGCTCGTGGTTTTTAAGCATTAAACGTTATTAATAAATTTGTAGCGCTTCAATTTCTTTATTTTGCAATAATTAAGTCTATTAATCTACGAGAGATAAAAAATGATTTTTTTTTAAAACGAAAACAAAGTCTTAAAGTGGTTAATAGTCAAAAGTAGTTTGAGAGAGCTTCTTACTCCTATAAATGTAAGTTAACCTTTCTTGAAGCCTCTGATTCGGTCTGGAGCAACACTAGCTTGAAATTTTTTTCTTCTTGTTGTGTGTTCAATTGTTATATTAAATTTTGTGTTATCTAATTTAATTTTGTATAAGTTTGTCGATAATTTTGAAATTTTTTGTCTTCTGTTGTTTGGAGTGAGTTAAACTCATGTTTTACGCTAACTAACAACTAACACTTAGCAAAATTATGGCAATGACACATATTTCTGTGTACGTAAGTTTGAAATAAGCTGTTCTGATAGCTTTAAGAAAAAATTGCGATATCAGACAACGGACTGACGCTAGCTGCGGGCTGACTAAATAAATACGAATTTGAGTTTATCGTTAGAATCTATGTTCATTTGAAACTTTCAAAGCTTTATTTTATCAAATCAAAGTAAACTTCGTAAAACTAAAATAAAACACAGATTTACAAATAAATAATGACTCACCAAAGGACTGACATTTTGTATGGATATTAGCGACTTTCAATGACAAACACAGTTCTGGCACTGACGCAATAATGGCGGCTGTCAGACGGTTAACTTTAATACCAACCTCGGCGATAAATTGCCAATGTAAATTTGAGTCGCCGGCGGCGGCGTTTAACCGCGAGTTCGAAAACCATGAATGGTTTTATACGTTTACTGAAACGTATTTCGTTTACAAATATTCAAAAAATAAGCAATAACTTTGTCATTTTCGTCACTGCATTCAAATGGTAATTTTTGCTGCTCTTCTCAACAAAAACATAAATTTTTTTTGATGCAACGAAGGTGTGAACTTCATCGAACCGTGTCCTCAGGAGCACTGCGAAAATTTAATATAACAGTCATTTGAAGCTCAGTTGCCTTGAAGAGTCAAAGCCTTTGAAAGAACTAGCACATGTCTGTTGTACACAAAATTGATTTACACCAAAGAACTGGAGTCCCGGGTGTGAAACGAGGACTTTATGAATTGCACCAAGTTCTCTCTGAATTTACCGCCTGAAACAAACCAAACAAATGTTCACTAAAGGGGATGAAAACAATAAAACTCTAAAGCTCTTTTCTAAACAAATTGGAGGCAACAGGTCTCCAATTTAATTGCTTTCAATTGCAATAAGACCAACCAGTTTTAATTTGTTTCAACATCTCTAAATGTCAGTCTGTTTACTAAACTACTTAAATAAATTCTTATATTCACCCTTTGTCGGTTTACACAACCCTGTTAACTCTTTGCTTGATTAAATTACGTTGAATAAATTTTTTGTAACTACTCAACAACTCACTATACCACTCATTAGTGTCCTCATATTCTATGTACCCATGTCCTCAACTTTCTTTTGTGTTGCTTTATCACGACGACTTAAAAGATACAATTTTAATTTGCTAAGCACTGTTAGAAAGTTCAATTCTCCATGACTGGATACAGTGCATAAACTTCTCCTTGCCTCGTCCTCTATACTGAGAAAGTGTATTCAAAGTTTTGACAAAAGGCTACTTTCACATTATCGAGAAGCAGTTCTTCCACTTGACCAAGTGGAAAATCGACACCAAACGCCAGAGAGTATATATACAGTATATGGATAGGATATGCAAAGGGAGTATATCCACAACCACTATGCCACCATGGGGATAATGACTTTTTAAATGTATAAACCTTATACAGGATGAAGCTGCATAGTGTGATGTGATGACTTTGTTGATGAGCTTAATCGTGTTTGCATTTAAGTTTTTTTTTAATAGAATGCAGAGTGATGTTTAATTATCCTGAAAATTGTGTTAATTTATTTAAAATGAATTGACTTGATGGTGAACAAGTGAGAAGTAAAATTGATGTATTTTTGGGGTTTCAAATGGGATGTGTACGAGACATACAACTGTGCATTTATAAATTAGATATGGGATTGCAAAATCTACACTACATGCATTTATGTAATGTCAATATTAAGCTTTCAGAACTATCTGCGACATAAACAGAGCTAGTTGTGGAAGTCGACATATATTATACTTTGAAAACGATTTATACATCCCTGATAATACCTATATTGGAATATTGTAGCGTTGTTTGGTCTCCTTTTTATCAAAATTCTTCTGACAGAATTGAAAATATTCAAAAAAGATTCACCCGCTTTGCTTTAAGAAAATTGAGGTGGTCTGATGGTTTACCTAGCTACAGCTCTAGATGCGCGTTAATCGATTTACAACCTCTAAAAAGTCGAAGAGAAACTCTTTGTGTTGTTTTTATAAAAGATATCCTCAACAACAAGATTAAGTCGCCAGATTTATTAAATCTTATCTTTTTTTATGTTCCTGAGAGAAATCTGAGAAACAGGGATGTTCTCTTTTTAATTCCAAGCCACAGGACGAACTATGGACTAAATGAACCCGTAACCCGTTCTCTATCACTTTTTAATTTAATTCACAGTGAAGTCGACCTTCAAATGAATAAAGTTATGTTTAAGAGTATTGTATCAAATATTTTTAAAAATGTTTAAAGATAATTTAATTTAAGAATTAGATTAATTGTAGTCAACAGATTGTGTATCCATTGATGAAATAATAAATAATAATTACGTATATTATTGCGTGATAAGGCTGATTAAATTTAAGAAGGCTTATGGACATTATCCCATTAGCGTGTATGCTTCTTTTATATAACAAAGTCGTCTCTTTTGAGGTGATGATGTATTAACTAATACGAGTGTGGCAATAATTGGCTTATGTTTGAGGATTATCAGAAGTTTGGTTTTGAATTTACAAACTGCCAGTTGGTGGGTATACTCTCTGCAAACAAACGCAAAACTGCCAAGTTATGTGAAGTAAGCTACCGGTGAGTGGTCTATTTCACCAACTTACAAGTTTGCAATTACAAGCGATTTTTAACAAAGTTTCTTCTTTTTTAGGGAAATTTAAGGGGAAAGCTGCTGAAATCAGTGATTCCTCTTGTGGTCGATATCGGGTTCCCAGAGGTCGACAATAACAAAATCGGATTTTGGGGGTCGATAAGTCCTGCAATTGGCTCCTTTAGGATAAGTTCTTACTTAATACTTTTAAGATAGTGTTGCGTTACTTATGCCATTTTTTATAAGAATGATAAGTAAAATTGCTTCATTTTTAAAATTCAACAAAGGTAACTGCATGGCAGACGAACTAGCCAAAATGGGTACGGCCACTTCCCTACGCTCAAAATGGAACAATATAGGCTTACCTATCACTACATGTAAACTCCTACTTAGACACAACGCTTCAAGGATTACAAACACTAGATGGACTGAGAGTAACAACTGCTTTTCAACCAAAAAAATTCGGCTGTGTGTAGACTCAAAACGCTCGAAGAGTTTGTTAGCCTTGAACCGCCCATATCTAGGTTCAACCATAGGTAAGTAAGTAAGTAAGTATTCATTTATTGATTTGTTTTGATACATTTGTTAACAATTTGAATGAATTTTAAGCTATGGTCTTGCCGTCAGCCGTTCAACCATAGGTGTTCTTACCGAACACTTTCTAATAGGAAGACACGTTAAAAGACTTCTTGTGTATTCCAATGATTTCTGCAGAAGCTGCATGGATGAGGAAGAGGAAGAAACCGTTCAACACCTTCTTTGCTAAAGCCTTGCAATACTTTATAAGAGGAAAACTCATCTCGGTGAGTTCTTCTTCGATGATACTAGCGACTTAGCTTACATAGACCCTAAAAGTCTTTCGAAATACATTAAAAGTTCCACGTGGTTCGACTAGCAGGTGATTAACCGGCTAGTCCCGTAATTTAAGATTAGTAAGTGATCAACTCGTTAATCTAACATCGGGTTTCCGAGATCAGTAGGTGATTAACTTGCTGATCTCTGCGGAATCACAATGGACCCTTGTTGTCTAAGTGTGTCAGGCACTGCATATACGAACATACTAATTAGCCGACACCTGACAGCCACTTCCACCTTACCTAACCTAGGAACTGACAACTGCAACGAGATAGCATTCACTGATTAGGATGAGGAAGAAAGCTTAGTGAAACCCAAAGGAATTGATGATAATTCTATAATGGTAGTGTTACACCAGAATATTTTCTTAATTACTTCAACAAAAAAAATGAAGTAAATAAATCATGAATTATTCACTATTGCATAATGAAAACAATAATATTTTAAGGGGTCAACTCAACCCTCTATCAATGGTATACCAATAAACTTATCTGGTACGGCTAAATATCTCGGAATTATCCTTGGTCGTAAACTTAACTGGAAAGAAAATTTAAAAGAAAGAGAAAGGAAAGCTTAAATCTCTTTCTACACTTGTAGCAGAATTTTTGGGAAAAAATTGGGACCTGGGGGTCGATTATGTAACTGTGAAGCTGTGAAGTGATAAAAAATATCACAACTTCACAGCGAATCCGATTCTCGTTCTGTGAAAAAATGAATACAAACGTCAAAATTTCTTCACATGATAAATTATTTATCACAAAAGAATTTGTCAGTGAAATTTAAATTTGAAAATGGAAATTCAAAAAAAGAGGGCAAAAGTCTTCAATAGCCCAAAAACAGTTTTTAATTGATTTTTTGGAGCAAAGGCAAGAACTGGCAAATGACAAGTAAGTACATAATTTAAGATTATTTAAAATAATCCCTACCTACGATGCAAAACAATTCCATTTGCCGACCTATAACTGTTGACGGTTCACATTTTCGTTCAAACGAGTGGACGGAACTAAGTGTTCAGTTGAACAGCTCCCTTAAAAGAGGGACCGAAATTGAGGAAGTATTGGAAAGATCTTGTGTAAGTTTTATAAGTAAAAACATTATGGCATGAAATCACTAAATGTTTTCCTTTACGCACAGAATAAGGGTTCGAAGTCGCAACACCACCGCGAAGGAAAAAGATCAAAGACCTCACAGAAACAGACGGGCGAATAATAAATATTACTACAACAGAAACGATAGAGTTGAATGAAGTGCTCTTCTGTTGTATTTTCAAATGAACTTTGCCCTTCTCGGAGTGACCGCCGCAATATCCTCATCTTCTTCTTGGCAAATAATTACATATATAAAAAATAGCTTCTTCATAAGAAAAGACATTTTCGCAATGAAATAACCTTTGTTCACTACGGCCTCTATTGTTAAATACCAACTGAATAATTATGCCTGACATGTTTTGAAATATTTTTTTACAAATAAAAATTAAAATTGGCGCAAAAATGACAACATTTATCATTTAGTACATTTTAGTACATACTGTCAGAGTGATTTATCATTATGAGTTCGGGAATCGCATCAGATTTTTTCGTGAAGTGATAAAATGAAAAAGCTCTGTGAAAACTGAAATGAAATAATTTTTATCACTTCACAGCTTCACAGTTACAGAATCGACCCCCTGGTCCCAAAACCATTCATTGGATGTATACATCCATAATAAGACCAATCCTCACATATGCCTGTCTAGTCTGGTGTCCATCATTAGAGAAGGCTTCAAATCTTAAGACCATGGCCGAAATCCAAAGGCTTGCATGCCTTGGCTTAACTAGTGCCATGAGAACAACACCAACTGCAGCTCTGGAAACCTTCCTGTCGCTAGCCCCCCTAGATCTTTTTACGAAGGAAATGGCGGCCAAAAGCGCACTGCGACTCAAACCATGCAACAATTGGAATATAGATATTTAAACAGACTATAGGTACCCCCCGCATATTGACTTCAATCCAGTCGCCTTAACAGTCTTTTCGACAAGAGAAAGCTGGGAGGAAAACAGGGTTATAAAAGGAAATCACATTTCCGTCTTCACAGATGGTTCCAAAACGGACGAAGGGGTAGGGTCAGGTATCTTCTCAGACTACCCTTCCATGAATAGATCAATAAAGCTTCCCGACTTTTGCAGTGTCTTTCAAGCAGAAGTACTCGCAGTGTGCGAAGCCGCGAAGCACCTAGCTACGCAAAACTTGATCAACAAAAATATTGACTTCTTCATAGACAGTCAGGCGGCCAATAATAAACTAAGACAATGGTAAAGTTTATTTGTGACGACTGTGTTATGTACATACACAACGTTGACTTGGCAGTGCGGGATATTCAAGATACGGTGAAAAAAAACGGAAACTACTTAAAGGAATACAAAAAAGACTTTGAAATATCATTAAAAAAGAATGAATGTGAAATTAAGGAACTTTTAGAAGCGATCGAAATTAGATATTTTGAAAGGCTCAAAGAAATGAGAAACATACAGGAATCGTGTGAAAGAAGTGTTAAGGAAATGCAAAAAAATAAACAAATATAGTGAATCTCTCAAGGCACAAAGTGAAAAATTTAGTGAAGATGTTAAAAAAGTGGAAAATGTAAATATTAGTGTGAAAAATGCAGTTAAAGAAATTCAAGAAAATTTGGCAAAAGAAATAAAAATAATAAGTGATAAAACAATAACAAAACCAACACTTGTGAAACCTTTATACGCGGATAAATTAAAAGAGAAGAATAATGTAGTGATTATAAAGCCTAAAGAAAATCAAGATAACAACAAAACAAGAGATGTGATAAAATCTTCAATTAATCCAACCGACATGCAATTAAAAATTTCAAATGTAAAAAATATACAAAATGGTGCGGTTTTAATAAAAGGTGATGATAAATCAGTAAAAAGAATTGAAAATGAAATTAAAGAAAAGCATGGTGACAAATACAATGTAAACATTCCAATACGAAGAAAACCCAGAGTGCTCATAGTAGGTATGAAAGAGAAGGTAAATGATGATGAACTGATTAAATCGCTTAAGAACCAAAATGGGCTGAGTGAATACGATATTAAGTGTTTGAGTATATATCTGTCTCCCAAAAATAATTTTTATAATGCTGTTGTTGAAATGGACGGTGTTGCCTATGCGCAGGTTATTGAAAGTATTAGAGTGAACATTGGGTGGGACAAATGCCGAGTATATCCTCACTCGAATGTAGTAAGATGTTACAACTGTTGTGGATATAATCATACATCCAAGAAATGTACCAGTACAAAAGCCTGTGTTAAATGTGGTGATAACCACGATGTAAAAATGTGCACTAATGTTGAAACTAAATGTATTAACTGCTATAATGCCAACATAAAATTTAAAATGAATCTTAGCACTAGTCATAGAGCAAGTGATATAAATTGTGCAGTTTATCAGAGAAATCTGAAAGTTTTAGAGGAGAGAACTGATTATTAGCAATTAGATGATATCAGGTGTGTTTGTTTAAATGTTAATGGTGTGATAAACAATTTCAATGAGATTGAAAGCTTAGTATGTAATGAAAAAATTGACATATTAGTTTTAACTGAAACCCATGTTACTGACCCTGATGACTTAAATTGTGTTCAATTGGAAGGGTATTATTACCCGTTTAGCTGTGAAAGCGAATCTGGTCATACTGGTGGTGTTGTTATTTATGTTAAGAAAAATCTCAAGTGCAATGTTGTTAAGAAATATAAACTTAGTATGCAATATTGGTGTTTAATATTAAAAGTGCAATATGAGAGCTATCCTGTGATATGTTTATGTGCGTTATACAGATCTCCAAGCCCCTTTTCGTCTAAAAGTGTCTTTTGCAATGAGTTGGAAAACTGGATAGAATATCTTTTTCAATGTGGTAATTTTATAATAATGGGTGATGTGAACATAGACTGGTTTGATATTAATGATACATATACAAGAAGAATTTCAAACATTGTAAATGATAACAATTTGAAAATGATTATCAATGAACCAACGAGAATCACCAGTAATTCGAGCACTTTAATTGACTATGTGATAACAAACTGTACAGAAATTGTAGAAGCAAACGTAAATAAAGACTTAAAAATAAGTGACCATGAAACAATTGACTTAATTATTAAAAACCAACATAAGAGATGGGATAAAAAGAAAATTAAATATTGTGCGTATGATCAAAATTTGTTTATGTTGAAATTGGCGGATATTCCTCTATTTAATAATTTTGAAAGTGACCAATTGCTTAGTCTAAATGTTTTGTGTGATGATTTTGTACATAATATTAAATCAGTAGTAAAATCCATGGTTAAAGAGAAGGAAGTGCCTTTTAAAAATGCAGAGTGGTTTACCAATGAGTTAAATAATATGAAAAGTATAAAAATAAGACTTTACAGACAAGCAGTCCTTAGTAATATTGAAGGAGATTGGGTGGAATACCATCAATATAGAAACCACTATAAAAAAGCTTTAAGCATCGCGAAATCAAACTTTATTAAGACTAAAATCGAAAATGCAAGTACGCAGAAAGACATGTGGAAAAACCTTAAAAAATATGTTTTAAAGAATGATAATGATGGAATATCAAGTGTTCAAATTGAAAATGGTTCTGTGATAAATGATAGTGCAATAATGTGTGTTAAATTCAATGATTTTTTTGTCCAGTCTATTAATGACATAACTCGATCTGTGATATTTTATGATTATGAAAATTTATTAGAAGAGTGCAATACAGACTTTAAGTTTGATCAAATTAGCCTAGAAAACATTACCAGTGCAATGAACTTGATAAATAAAAAAAGAGATTTTAACTATATGAGTGTAAACATGTTTAAGGATTCAATATCTATAATTGGGCCCGTATTAACAAGAATCATTAACATTTCCTTAAGTGCAGGTGTTTTTCCACAATCCTGGAAAGAATCCCTAGTAATACCAACGAAAAAGATACCTAATCCCAAAATGCTCAGTGACTTTCGTCCAATAAATATGATGCCATTATATGAGAAAATTATTGAAAAGTGTGTTGTAATTCAGCTGCAAAATTATTTAGAAAACGAAAATCTCCTTAATATCAATCAATCTGGTTTTCGCGCAAACCACTCGTGTGAAACATGTTTAAATTTTGTTTTAAATGATTGGAGAAGAGAAATTGACAATAAAAACTGTGTAATTGCTGTGTTTCTTGATTTAAAAAGAGCTTTTGAAACTGTGAATCATTCAATTTTATTAAAAAAATTAAAGTATTTCGGAATAAAATCTACTGAGTTCAAATGGTTTAAATCATTTTTACATGGAAGAACACAGCGAACCTCAGTGAATGGGGTTATATCACCACAAATTGACGTGAATATAGGGATACCACAAGGTACAATACTTGGAGTGTGGTTATTCCTCATGTTCATAAACGATATGAACAAAGTAATAAATTCATCAAAACTGGTATTGTTTGCTGATGACGGACTTGTATATGTTGCTGGAAAGGACCTAACTGAGTGTGCAGAAACCCTAAACCAAGATCTGGAGAGAATTAGTATGTGGATGAAGATGAATAGGCTGGTACTTAATGTAAATAAAACTAAATGTATGGTGTTTAGAAGTAGTATTGTAAGTGTGTCTCACAATAATGTTTCAATTAACGTAACTATAAATAATGAGCAAATTGAACAAATTAAACAAATAAAATATCTTGGTATTATACTAGATGAACAACTTAACTTTACGGAACACATAAACTATATTTGTAAAAAAATATCCAAAAAAATAGGTGTATTGCGAAAGATTAGAAAAAATATATCTATGAGTATGGCTGTTAATTTGTCCAATGTATTAATTAAACCACATTTTGATTATTGTGCTACTTTATTGTACTTGTGTCCACAAAGTCTTAAAAATAGACTGCAATTACAGCAAAACAAAATAATGAGACTAATTCTGAAATGTAACAGATACACACCAATACAAAATATGTTAAACAGACTTAAATGGATGAATGTAAATCAAAGACTTTTTATGTTGTGCATGACATTTGTGTTCAAAATAAAAAATAATATGTTACCTGGTTATTTATGTGAAAATGTTACGCTTGTAAGTGATATTGTTAATTACAACCTAAGAAATAGCAATGACCAAAGAATAGCTCGTTCAAGAACAGTTAGAGGGCAGCGAACAATATTTTGTATGGGCTTTCAAGATTTTAATAACCTACCGAATGAAATCAAAAATCTAAGTAATTTTAACCTTTTCAAACAAAAACTTATCTATTATGTAAAAAGCATGAATATTTAAAAAAAGATAAAAAAAGGTTTCTTATAACAATTTAAAAATATGTATATATTTTATAATATATGTATGTAGTCTAAGACTCCTATAGAGTATAAATGAAAAAATGTAAACAAATCAAAACTAAATGGCTTTTAAAGCTAAATAAACATCATTCAATTCAATTCAATTCAATTCAATAAAGCCATTAAACATTATCACAAAATCCAGACTAGTAGACAGCTGTCGCAGTAACCTTAGACTGCCCAGCGAAACAAACACCGTAAATTTAACCTGGGTTCCAGGACATCGTGACAATCGGCAATGAAATGGCGGATAAGCTGGCTAAAATCGGGTCAACACTCGAATCCAGCGAAACGAACACCTCAGTTCTAAAGCCACCAGAGAAAGAAAAAACAGAATCAAACACAATTTTCTAAAAACCGCCAATGACAGGTGGTCATCTTTAGAAACATGAGTCTCCAGAAACCTTTGGCCAGATATTTCCAAGAAAAAAAGCATAATTTCTACTCCAGCTAAGCAGACCTCGGCTCTCTCTGTTGATTGGCATTCTCACGGGACACAACTCGTTGGGTACCCACATGAAGAGAATGGGCATTAGCACATCCGACTTATGTAGAAGATGCCAAGATAAGGAGGCAGAGGATGGATCATTCCACTTCCTCTGTGAGTGTCCTAGCTTGGCCCACACTTGGTAAAAAACCCTCGGAGAATCCTTGTTCGACGAACTGGGCGACATCTCTAACCTCCCATTGAGCAACGTCCTGAAATTTACTCAGGGCTCCAAATGGTTCAGTGGGGGTTCCCTACCCCAATAAACCAATTACCAACCCAACCCTCTACCTCTCCAATCCTCCCATCTCCTCATCATCTGATTTTCCCGGGGAGCACTATGCATCCTTGAGATCCGAGTGAGGTGCTGTCACTTGTGGCTGCACCCCCAATGCAACCTAACTAAGAGGTCAACTGTCTTTAGAAGTTTCACAAAATCAATAAAATGACTATTTTTTCATTAAAGAAAACTTGAAATGCGTTTTTCGGAGGCTTGTTGGAAAAATATCCAAAGATATTCAACCGAACCCTACCAAAATTTAACGACATGTTCTTTAGGACTCTAGCTATAGAGCATGTCATGGCCAGTAGTATTGCAGTGGTAGAGTGTTCAGTAGATACCTCGGACGCGTGGGTTCCACTAATGCTCTGGGGATCTACTTTCATTAAGCCTCCCCTTCAGTATTCTATTGATGAAGCAGCAGTGCTTCGTAATCCCATTATGCTGTCTTTGTCGATGAAGCTTAACATTCCTCCATTCTCATAATCCACGAATGCTACCTGCATCGAAGAAACTGATGATGCCGACAATTTTTACCCCTTCTGATCTGACTACAATATATAGGGCCAACATCCCACCAAAACTAGAGTACAACTCCCATACATGTTTGCCCATAGGGTACAGATCTTTAAATTTATAAAGGTGATTGTTCGATTGTAGGATCGACTTATTATTGAATTTCTGTCCATTGTAATGCTTGGGGAAAATTGAGTTCGGTAGAACATTCCACATCCGGGTTGAGTGGCTAAAATATAAATCACTGTGCTCAGCTGTACGACTGAACTCTAAATAGTTTCAATAATGAGAAACTCCATCGCTGTTGATTGGTGCACCTAACAATCAACAAACAAAATCAATGATTTTTACATTTCTTGAAAAAAGCGGTAGCATATCATCCATTCTGCTCATGGACAAAGGCCGGCACGAAGATTAAAAGCAGGGGATTTTTAAGTTCATAGAAATCTCCCTGCCTACAGCAACACAGTAAAAAAAAACTTTTTTCTTTTCTTTTGAAAACCAAATCTTCGCCAATGATTTCCCATGTTGATGTAATAAATTGCAGAGAATTACTTGGAAACTTATGAAATGTGAGTAAACAGCTTCCAATTTAATGGGGCAGCTTACTTCCTTTTATTTACACTAAATTTCCATAATTTAATTCCTACTTTCTTTCTTTCAGTTTTTGTCCTCATTCACAGTGATAGAGCATGACAGTGGCCAGGCACCATACTTTATTATGAGTGTCTAAGAATAGGAATTTCAAGAATATAATAACGACAGTGCTTTAATACGAAATTAAATTTGGTTTAAGCTTTGGGACAATTTAAAAACCACTCATTTTCATGAAGAATATAATAAATTTAGATTATTGGAAAAAGAACCTCCTACGCAAGCTTGGGCATTCTCTTTTTAGAGTATTTACAAAAAGAAAAAGCGGTTAGAAAAATGCACATTGAAGTTGTCTGGGTACATCTGAAGATGTCGATGAATGTGTGAAACATTAGGTTCAAACGATCCTTAAATAGTCTTTAAAGAGGGTTTTCTGGAAAATAAAAAATGTAACTGTTGACAGTGCTACTAATCTTCTAGTTCAACGATATGGTTGTAATATACCCCTCCAGGCAATACGGAGGGAAATAAACCCTCTCTAACAGGATTGTTTTCTTATTTTGACCCAACCAATTCGTCCAAGACTTTTGTCGCATCTTATGCAAAACACCAGATATAATAAATACCTCGTCTGCTTTTGCAATCCGAATGTGGAAAATGCTCAGCCATTCGTTAAAGTTATTCTCACATAAAGAAAAATTTGTGAAACGCGTTAACTCCAATCAATTGCATTCTTTGAAACGGGAGGAGTTCATTCGAGGAAGGACCTCTGAAGCCCATGGTCTCTCTGCGTATTTGCAACCAGAAATTTTGAATGTGATTTTTAAAGATTCTGAAAATATTGAGTCACAATACAAGATTCTACATGAATAGCATAAGTGTGCGTTGAATTCGATAAACAAAACAGTCTTTTGAAAAAATGTTTTGAAATCTTCAAAGTAAATAAGTTTTAGTAAATTTACCTTAGGACCTGAACTTCATACACCTGCTCTTTCTAAAAAAAAAAAAGAATTAAAAAAAAGGATGATACAACAGAGGTCGGTACCTAGAGCGTTTTTCTTACATTCCTTGTGAAGATTTGAGGGGAACTGCCAACTTATTCCTATAGCCAACGACGATGTGAGAAGGCAATTTCGTAGGAGGGTAATTAATTGTCAATTCTTCGCAAAGAGTGATATTCTAGACAGAATTTTCGTAGATAGATAGATAGATAGATATATTTTATTGTTTGAAAGAAATTAACAGAGTATACAATAATTTTTAAGTCATTACACAGCGCAGAGATATGATAACAAATTGTATCTTACTACTGAAAAATAATATTAGGTTTTGGAATAGCATTTATTTTAATATTTATTAATTTGAAGGAAAAATTTTACAAAAAGCCTCCATTTGAATTGTGTTACTTAAAATTATATCACAGTTTGACCCTTATTTCTATTTTTTATATTTTTATTATTATTTCTTCATTAACAGTTAATATATTAATAAATTATAAGAACAAAAATAAATAAATAAATAAATAAATAAATAAATAAATAAATAACAAGCAATAATAAGAAAACAAAAGAACGATTACGTTCGTAGATATGTAAATTATTAAATAAATAAATAAGTTTTCAATATTATATATAAATAAATAAAAAAAACAATAGGCCGAGGCCACGCAGTCAGCGATAAGCGAACGAGCGAGCGACTGAACGACATGAAAAAATTAAAACAAATGAAATTGCATTGAACTGGCCATGCATTGAGCGAGCGATGAGCGATTTTTTTAAGCGACTGAACGACGTCGCTCTGTCACCAAGCTTGTTCTAATTTTTAGTTCATCGCTTAGCGTCAAGAGCAACAGATGAACATATATATACAGATGAATATAAACGTAGTGCTCTTGACAACGGCATTTTAACAACTAATCACTAAAGAAATGTCGCTCACGAAAAGGCCACTCGTCGCTCGACTTTGTCGCTTAATCGCTGATCGTTCAATCGCTCGCTCGCTTATCGCTGACTGCGTGGCCTTAGCCTAAGAGTAGCAAAAAAAAAGAAAAAGAGGACAAACGAACGAATACATACGTAGATATTTAAATTATTAAATAAATAAATAAATAAGTTAACAATATTATATAAGGTTTTTAATTAGAGGGTTTGTGCTTAATACATTTTTTTCAAAAAAGTTTTAATTGAGAACTTCAATCTTCTCATCGATTTTCAAAGCGTTTGCTTTTGTGTGCAACTCCTGGGTAGAAAAATGCCAGGGGACCTTAAGGATCATCTTAAGGATTTTGTTTTGTAATATTTGCAATTTTTTTATGTGCGTTTTAGCACAGTCGCCCCAGACAGGGGATCCATACACTAATATTGCTTGAAAAACGACTTTAAAAATTATTAATTTATTACGTTTGCTAAGTAATGACTTTCGGTTTATAAGCGGGTATAATATTTTGATACCCATATTTATTTTGTTTGATATATTTTGTGTGTGTTCTTTGAAAGTCAACTTCTTATCTAAGTAGACACCTAAGTACTTGACAGAGTCAACCCATGGGATATCGCAATTATCTACATTGAAATTGTGACTGGGCAAGAAACAATCCTTTCTTTTCTGGTGAAAAAGATAGCTTGACTCTTCCCAGCATTTATTTTGATTTTCCAATGCTTATAATACTCGAAAATAAGAGCAAGAGCGTTTTGAATATTATGAATAATATTTGCTGGATGTTCATCGGATGAGTATATCGCGATGTCACCAGCGTACATACCAACATCACAACTTTGCAAGGCTGGGAAATCAGAGGTAAAAATATTGAAAAGGATAGGAGATAACACTGATCCTTGAGGAACGCCAGCTGGAATAATTTTCCAATCAGAATTGATTCCATTTAGTGACACTATAAATCTTCTATTACTCAAATAACTTTGAATAATTTTAATAAGATAAGTTGGACATTCATTTAAAATAAGCTTGTGTATGAGTGCATTGTGCCACACCGTGTCAAAAGCTTTTTCTACATCAAGTAGCACTAGTTCCGTAGACTTATTTTCTTTAAATTTTTCTTTCACATGTCTAAAGATTCTAAGAACCTGGTGTGAAGTGTTATGGTTTTTCCTGAAACCGAACTGCTGTGTTGGTATAATATTCTTTTCATTCAAAAATGTTTCCAATTTACTTCGGATTAGTTTTTCAAAGATACAACTAGTAGGCTTATTGGCCTATAACTCAAAGGAGCAGTTTGTGGTTTTCCCGGTTTCAAAATGGGAATCACTTTCGCAATCTTCCATTTAAGTGGAAAATATTGCATTTTGAAACAGGCATTTACTAGGCTAGTTAAGTAGACAAGTCCACTCCTTGGAAGTTCTTTAAGAAATTGATTTTTTATGCCATCGATTCCTGGGGATTTTTTAATAATCAGATCATAGATCAAAAATTCAATATCTTCTACAGTAATGAATTCGTCTGTGGAGACGCTTGCTGGAGAGCTGTTTAGTTCGCTAATAGATGCATCTACGAGGTCTGTTAAAACTGGATTATAGTTGAGATTCATGGTAGTGACATGAATTTTCGTAATATCGGCTTATCGCATTTGAACCCAAAATTTCATAATTTGTTGAAGAAAATGAATGAGGTAGATAAGAACAATATTTGTCTATTGACTGACGAAAAAGAAAATATTTTTCAGGACGAAGAGTTGCCGTCATAATAAGAAAAGAAATTTCAACTTCAAGTAGCAAAGAATCTTTGATAAAATAAGGTAGTAGGTACTGATTAAAGTACAACAATGAGTGAAACAGACGAAAAGTAAAAACCAGGGATATTTTTTATTTCTCTCCCGAATAGTCTGAGCGTCAGTGTCAGTGTCAGCTCAGAAACTTGTTTTTTTTTTCACTACTCTCTTTAATCTTTTCTGCACACATATAGAGTTGAAAAAAAAACAAAAAGCAATGAAAATTCTAGAATAGCGGGGTTCAGACTATCAAATTTGTTTGTCAAATTTGTTGGATGAAAAGTTGGACGGAAAAAACCCATTGCGTTCACACTCATCAAACAAGTCGTCAAACTTCATTCTGGTCTGAATTTCAACCATGAAGGACATAGCAGTAGCAGCGTAATTTGGGGATGAAATTTTAGAAAAGCAAGAAAAACAAAAGAAAGTGTGTAGGGACTAAAGAGGTGGACTACTTGAAAACATCATAAATGTGCACAACAAAAAAAAAATATTCTTTTCGTACGATGTGCATGAGTTTCATAGGCCTTACCTATTACCCTTTTTAGTTTTATTTTTGTATTCTTCGCTTTTTATTTGCCATATCTCTGGAAAACTTCTGTAAACTTCAAAAAAAAACTCAATACAAAACTCGCAATTTATTAATACAGCCATTTAATTCACAGACAGGAACACTTTAGATTTAAATTTTAAACAGAAGCATCCCTTTACTTTATAGCAATTAAATGATAATTACATTCTGGTGCCACCAAACTATTTATATTATCAATTTATCGTAATTTGCATTTTATAGATACATATGTGCTTATCAAGCAAAAAATATTTTTCCTTGCGACGCCCACTACCTCAAAGTATCGTAAATTCCTATTTCAATGTGCCTACTAAAAAATAATTTTTTTCCTTGCGAGGTGCACTACCCGACACCGTCATAAATTCCTCTTTCAAAGTACCTACCGAACAAAGAAAAATATTCTTTCCGTGCGATTTGCACTGCTTGAAAACATTTTTGAAATGAAATTTCTTCCAAGTTTGACGACTAGCGTTCACACTCATCCAACTTGTTGTCCAACTTGCAAAAATATCAAAAAATTTTGAAAACCATCCAACCAATTTGACAAGCCGCTTGATGAGAGGCTTCATTATCAAATTTGTTTGACAAAATCGATGATTGACAAACAAATTGGATAGTCTGAACCCCGCTAATAAAAACACTTTTATTCACGTCTTTCTCTTTTCTTCGCGAGAAACAAGTTTTGATCAAATTTGCTGTGCTATGGTTGTGTTTTTGCATGTAAAAGAAATGCACCTTCTACTGAAAGAAACAAGGACCAGTAGATATTGAATCATTGCATCTTTCTTGTATATGTATATATGTATATATCTGTTTCAATCCTGTCGCGAAAAAAATGTATATCGACGAAAAACTTCGAAATAAAAAACTAGAGACAAAAAAGTGTAAGGTTGGGCTAGTGAAATTACAAACACCACTTTATTTTCCGATTTCAAACTGGTTTTAAAATGCGAAAATAAAGTGGTGTTTGTAAAGTCAGCTTGAGGACGAAAGCAATGATTCCTCTATGGCAGAGTAGGGTAAACGCACTAGTACCCGGACACTTAACTTTTTTCTCAACTTTGACTTGAAACCATTTTATAACCATAAATGCTACCGCGGAAACTTTTATTGATTGTAAAAATATAGACATTTCTCAATAATATGGCGTTCAAGTAAATTGCAAAAAAATCATTGTTTAAGTTAATAAAATAACAATTCAGAAAAGTTCCATTTGCGTTAGGACCCGGACAGCAAAATTTAGTACCCGTACGCTTTTGTTTTAGTACCCAGACACAATCATTTTAAGAGATAAGCCCTGTTTGGTTACTGAAAAAATAAGATAAGCGCACATTTTTTGTGTCCATACAGGGCTTGTCTCTTAAAATGATTAAATCTCTCAATGATTAAGTCTCTTAAAATGACTGATCTAGTATCCGAACGCTTTTGTTTTAGATCCAGACACAATAATTTTAAGAAACAACCCCTGTCTAGGTACTGAAAATACATGATAATCGCACATTGTTAGTACCCGGACAGCATGTCTGGGTACTGGAAAACGTATTCAATTTTGGTTTTAATGCCCGGACACCACAAATAATGGCAAAGATTTTAAATTTGGTTTTTTTTTGCACATTGTTTTAGTTAATGACATTTCCAAAGAAACCAATGTCATTCCATTACATTACCGCACCTTCAAACCTTAAACAATAAAATGATGCGTAGTTCCTAAAGTACGCATTTCGAGTACCTACCTGAAACTTTGCATGCATGTATAGGACACATTGAAGGACCCATGTTTGTTGACGTTTGTGGATTTTTTTGAGTGATGTATCTATTAATCGCAAAAAAAAGGTCAATGTGTCCAGATACTAACACTAGTGCATTTACCCTATATCTAATAATTATTAGATATACTCTGCTCTATGGTTTCAGCTGAACTAAAAAATTGTTTGTGTGCGTGTTCTAGGCAAAGTTCATAGGAAAAAACGTAAAGTATACGTTATTTTGAACTACTTTCGAAAAACACAATGATCGCAATTTAGATTTTCGAATTTGAAATCAATAAAAAAATATTGAAAATGTTAAGACTTTTCGGAAAAAAGTATTTTTTCATGTTAAAATTTTTTGAAAAACTATCAAAATTTGCTCTTGTCAATAAAACGTTTGAGTCTGGCCTTACAGTATTTTTTGTTTCGATGATTTATGCTGTAAATTGAAGAAGTTACAGCTGTTTGAATACAACTAAAACAATAAAAATCAAATTCGACTAATTTTTTTGTATTTAAAGAAAATATTCCCTCATTGAACTTATCCTTTTTTCGAAACATAAAAAAGAATTAAAAATTATAAATTTTAATAAATTTTTCGAATCAAGATGTGCAAAACATAATACAGAGAAAAGCATCCTTACACTTTTTCGAAAAATGATGCTTTACGCAGTTTGTAAGAACAATGAATTTAATTTTAAATTCTTACACTTTCCTTAATTCATGCAGTTTCTTTTTTTTGTACATGTTTATAAGCTCTGCAACTCCCTACCAAGTTCGACAAATAAATACATAGAAGAAAATTAAAAATGCCAATTTGTGCTACTTCAAACAGTCTATTTGATAAACAAAAACAAAACTCACAACAATTCAGTACTTAATTAAAATTCTTGTGTAACTTCTTAGTATATTTTTCTCTTTTGTCACTGTTAATATCTAACACAATTTAAGCTGTAATATTTCAAATCATAATGTTCTATATGTAGTACTATAGAAGACTATCAGTCCTATTTATAATCCCATTCCAAAGTATGTCTAACTTTGGACATCTCTTAGAACAGTGTCCAACTACAAATCGTATTTATAAACACTTTCATCGCTGTCTAGGGAATGTCTAGCTTAAGACACCGAAATTGGTGTTCTTAACTGTGGCTAAAGTGACATTTGATACAACAAGAAATAATTTTTCTTAACATGTTATAAAACACTGTTGAGAGTGTTAAGAGCTGTAACACAAAGCCAAATCAGCTGTTTTTTGGTCTAGTTCAAGTCCTTCGCCACACTCTTTCAGGGCCTTTTGGTTGTTGTACTCGTATATCAAAACACAAACAATGGTACTGCACATAATGAACACTACCATTTATAGTCCGGTCAATTTAGACATAAAAATAGTGGTCAAATAAAGAAAATTCCGACAGAGCCAAATCTTCGTAGAGGCCTTAAATTTACCACAAAGAATAAAGTGTCAAAAGTCCCAATCAGTCCCATGTGTGCTAAGGTACTTATTCGGGGTCAAAGGTCAAAATTTTAGGTTTTTGAATTTTTCTCGAAAACGGTAAGTTTTACCGAAAAGTACTTTGAAGCAAAGTTGTAGATCTTTGAATTTTCTATAAAAATGGTGCTTATGATTTTTTCTTTAAGTCCCACTATTTCCCAGATATTGCGTTTGTAAGAATCACGTTCTACATAATATGCACACATATGCCACGTATATACATATTTAGGTACTCAAGCAAGCAAAAATGCCTTCTCGCTTCTCCTATTATTCTCCTCCTATTATAATAAATATATTCTAAGAAAATATACTCTAAAAAGAGTAAGTATGCGTGAACGATACCACACGGACAAAAGAATAGGCAGATGTTATTCAAGTAGAAGGGATTCGGTAAGGGACCGGCGGTCTTTTTAGAGTATATTTTCTTAGAATAGTATAATGTATAAACAAAAGGAGAAACGAGAAGGCATTTTTGCTTGCTTGAGTACCTAAATATGTATGTATATATGTACGTGGCGGGTATGGTACGTTTCGCCATTTTTATTTCGTTTATTGTTGTTACGCCCAAGTTGTTTCGCATTTTGTTGTTGCGCATATTGTTGATAAATTTTTCGTTTGCTTAGTTTATTTATTTCGATATTTCTCGCTTCGCTTTGCATTCGTTTCGTTTAAAGATCATTTAGCCTTTGATTACTTTATATTTGGCTGGTTTCGCTTTCTATTGTTTCGTTTTTCGATTAGTTCGCTTTTGTTTATATAGATTTTGATTATTTCGCCATCGTTTGATTGGTATTTTGCTTTTTGTGGATGAAAAAAGAGGCTAGAGGTGTAAAAATTCGCGCGAATTTTTACACCTCTATCCTCTTTTTTCATCCACAAAAAGCAAAATACCAGTCAAACGATGGCGAAATAATCAAAAATTGAACTGTATACCGGTTATTTTTGTATTTTAACAGTTTGTTTAGCTTCTCATCAAACTTTATTGAAAATTGATTAGAACCATCAAAGATATATCATATTTTAGAAGCATTTTCAGAAGCAATTAGTCAGAAATAATATCAAATTTCGAAATATTTATTAAATTTCTGAAAAACCGAACCGCTCGATTTCACAAGCAATAATAATCTGATAATGAGCGAAGTAATTGAATGCCAAAACAATAAATTATCGTAGAGACAATAAAGTCTAAATAATCATTTGGAAGTTCAATGGAAATGCGAAAAAAATGGTAAGCAAGATAAGAAATGCAAAGTAAGTGTGCAGCGAAATGATTGAAAATCCAAGTAACAGAAAAACAAAACAGGCAATGCGAAGTAAACAAAAATAATTGTGTCAAAAACAAAATAATAGAATGCGTAATAAAATGTGCGAATCAATAGGCACCCGTACGTGGCATATGTGTGCATATTATGTAGAACGTGATTCTTAAATAAATAAAATAAATAGGGTGGCGCAACAGAGCGAGGAGCCGCTGGGCCTAGCGCATTTCTCACAACCATCCCTTGTGAGGGAATGGAGGGGACCTACAATTTTCTGCCGGTTCCGAACGGCTAATCGAGAAAGCGCTTTTCATGGCAATGAATACTAACGGAGGACTTGCCAATTCCTCGCGAAAGGCGATACCCGTAGAAAAAACATTTTTGCCTCTGGTGGGATTCGAACTCGAACCTCTGGATTAACAGGCGGACATGCTATCCATCACACCACGGGTACCAGAACGTGATTCTTACAAGCGCAATATCTGGGAAATAGTGGGTCTTAGAGAAAAAAATCATAAGCACCGTTTATTTATAGAGAATTCAAAGACCTACAACTTTGCTTCAAAGTACTTTTCGGTTAAACTTACCGTTTTCGAGAAAAATTCAAAAACCAAAAATTTTGACCTTTGACCCCGAATAAGTCCATTAGCACACATGGGACTGATTGGGACTTTTGACACTTTATTCTTTGTGGTAAATTTAAGGTCTCTACGAAAATTTGGCTCTGTCGGAATTTTCTTTATTTCAATTGTCTAAATTGACCGGACTATCAGTTTTTCGTTCATAGTTGACAGTTTGAGGGGTTATTTAGACAACTGTTGGAATTTATTTATAAATACGAAATTGGCTAAGGCTTGTCCAACTCTTTAGACACCGTCTAGGTGGATAGTTGTCTAAGGATGTTTTAAGCAAATTTTATAAATACGACTGTATATGTCTTATTTGTACACCGTCTTTGCAATAAATTGAAATTGATTTCTAGCCAAAGACAAGTGATGCCCAAATATCAATTTCTTACACTTTCAGAACTCAGAGCTGCTGTAATATAATCGGTCTTTCAATATTACACCTGCCTTGCCTTGTAAGAATATTTACAGTCTGACTTTTCATAAAAACGACTTTATTTTGTTAGAAGTGTATCTTTTTTTAATTTTTCTAATATAAACTCCAATGTGCAGATATTTCAATAAAAAGATTTATCTTACTCAAACTTCAAATCGTATATGTGACAATCTGCCCCAGTTGCTTTATAAAAATAATTGCGGTACGAAATTTTACATCAATAGACGAAATGTTGCATCATTTAACTAAATTAAATAATTGCTTTATTAAATTTTTTATCTATCATCGAAAAACAACATAATTCAATGAAAAAACTGTCATTGCCTTTCGAAACAGATTTATGAACCATTAAATTTTTTGTAAACCTGTTAACGAGGTTAACGTAGAAAATTAATGTTTCTATGAATTCTTGCCTTGCCTTATGAAATTTTTTTTATAGCTTTATTAAAATTTTTAATTAAGCCATGAAAAACTTCATCATATTATGAAAACACCTCGTCACATAACGAAATTTAACATAGACCTACGTAAATCTACATACCTCTACTACAATAATTCGTTTTTTAACGAACAATAACCTCAAGCTACGAGAATCTACATAACCTTACGAAAATAAATCGTAGCCTTACGAAAAATAACATCTATTTACCAAACCACTACATACACATATTCACATGCTCAAGAGCGTCATGAATTTTCGGCGTCAGTTGTTCTCTTCTCATGTTCTCATTATTAGTTTGTTCTTTGGAAGAGCCGGTTGTGCAGGTTTTTTTAGTGTTGTATCAAGTGAAAAGTATTCAGTAGAAAGTGTTGTGTCTCTAAATATTCATCCACATATATCGTTCAGCGTTTACAAAAAAGGTATGACTTTTTAGAATATTTATTAGGTATGTAGGTATATACATTTAATATAGCTACGTAGATAGGTATAACTCGTGCCAAAATATATATGAAGGCCAGTGTCCGCTTTGCTTTCAATTCATCACTTTTCATTTTCGCTTAGTTTATTGAAAATTCTAAGGTGACTCATTCACTTGATATGTTTGTAAGAAGAAAAAAATAAAGTCTGTGTTCCTTTTTGAATAGATTTAATTCAAAGTTAATAACAAAAGTTACCTTAAATCATTTTTATTCAAACTATCTCGCTTGAAAACAGTTTTTTCGTATGCGCATACCTACCTTCACGGTACAGTTTCGTATTTTTGTTTGTGTTTTGTAAAATAGGCTTGTGTACATGTACATACATAATATGTATGCTCTCTTGTGTGTTGTGTGTGACGTTTCTCTCTTTATGATTTCCTCTGCGCTGTCCACATTTTTTCGCAGCTTGGGTTGTTTAACATGTTATGTGTGTATTCAAAACAAACTTTTTTTTTATCTGTGAGTTCAGCGAGATGATTTTAACTACTTTTACTTTAATTTTCATCCCCTATTCCAAGAGAAGAATAAATAAGAAGCAGATATTGTGCCTTATCCAAGACAGGTCGTTTATTAGTTTACTAGTTGTACCTGCGACTTCGTCCGCGTGGAATAGTGACTTTCAGCAGCACTTCTAATTTTTTAGGCTAGTTATTTTGCAAATAAGACACATATGCAGGTACTGGTACATACATTAACGTAACTTATTATTATATTATTAAAGTACATTTTTGCACGCGACGTTCTTACTTTTTCCATCTTTTGCTAATTAAAAAGGTTTTGCGGGTTTGATATTGATATACGTGACCGTGCCACATAGAGTTGTCATGAGATTTTTTTTCTAAGCGATCACCTGCAACTTCTAGCGTCTGATCTTTATTCATACTAATATCAAATACTAGTTTCAGAGAAAACTGTAGGTACTCTTTTAAACAAACATTATTTGGATATCATTTTTCATACTTTCGAAATATGTAATAAAAAAATAGATTTTTTGGAAATTTTAAAGTGGTCTCCGGCCTTAATCAATGCAGAAAATGTACAAGACCCAGAATAATTTAATTTCAGTAACATCATCAACTTTCTATTATTAGATACTTAAACATGCCAAACGACAATTGCAGCGATACTATGTCCAGTTCAAGCTACATTTCAGAAGGAAACTCTCAAGAAGTATCGGAAAAGGAACAGGAGTTAAAAGAACTTCTTGACAGCTGGAACTTGGGCTATTTACTGAGCCATTTTATAGGTAAGAAAAATGAAAATCTGTCTTTAAACTTTTAACTATCTTGAATGCTATTTCTATTTTTAAAGAACAAAAAGTATTCGTCGATGTACTCAAAATGATGGAAAGGAAACACATTCATTTGTATTTCAACTGGATTTCTACCGGAGACAAAATTGTCTTCGAATATAGGCTGAAAAAGTGGAGGGAATCGATCGGAATTCCTTTAGAAAGCGACCATTTGAGTCACACATATATTCCACCCATGCAAACTCCACCAAGTAACCGATCATCGTCATCACCATTGCCACACTCTCCTAGTTCAGGTCCGGCGTCAGAGCAGTTTGGAGAACAATATATTAATCTCGCAATGATCCTTAATACGACTGCAAAAGGACAGTTTTTGACGAACCATTATAATACCTTCCAGAAGTTTGGAGAGGAAGAAAGAAAACTGTTAATAAATACAATAGTATCGTATTTTGAAGAAAAGCAGTGTGTTTTCAGCCTCAGGGATAGCCGAAGAATAGAGAAGGAGATTGTGGAAAGATTTCCCACTGAAAATCTTGTAAGATAAACTTTTTTTCTAATCTTAATTAAAATACTTGCAAAAACTGTTTCTGTACGAATTTTTCCCTATAATTTTTTTAGGATTACTACCGAACGTCGTCTAGGGGTCGAATTTATAACAAGTTTGCCAACAACAAGAAGTTGTTCCGCCAATTACCCAGGTCAAGTCTTTATGAAACGAAAAAGGAAGCAAACTTTGGTAATTCTGTTTAAGACTAATTTTTTGAACAATAGTAAATAATCCTTTTTTTGCTCAAAGATCCTGAAGCAAATGCGGAGGAAATCGTCCGTGTTCTCAAATTTGATAAGCTGTCAGATGATGATTTTGATCGGTACTGGCAAGCATGCTCGAAACACCGTTTGAATGAAATTAAAGCATGTGGATCTACGACCGAGGCTCTTGAGAAATGGCCGCAGTATAAGAAGCCACTTGGTTTTCGACTGGTAATTTTTATTATTATTTTCATTTCTTCAACAAAGTTATGAATAAATTTTATTTCATTGTATTTGATTAGATTGATATGGATTTTAGCGTGCTTCGTTCTGATGCCAGTTCTCTTCTGGACAATTGGGCGGAATACCGCACCAAAATCGGTGCCTTTTTAACAAAAGACCAAAATATTAAAGAGAGGCGGTTGGTCCTTCTTCTTGAGAAGTGGGTGACTGACACACTGGATGAGAGTAAGAGTTATTATCAATTTTCCATTAAAATTCTTTTAATAAATTTTTAAATACTCTCCCGTTTTAAATGATTGAATTTTGTTTTCTTGATCTTCTAAATTCAAGTATTTTGTTTTTTTTTTTCTTTAATTTTTCAGATTCTAAGGACGCGGTGCTCATGCACATAATGCATGGTTTCCTAGCACCGACCCAAAAAACTGTCATTAAAGACAGTGCAGGAAAGAAGTCAACAATCAGATACACCATAAAGGACTCGCAGGAGGCTTTTCTGTATTTATGCAAGTCTTCTCAAGAGATTGAGGTTCATCTCGAACACCTCAGAAGCAGGTCGAACTGCATCCAGCCGTTTTTGATTGGAATAGGCGATGACATCACAAATTTAAAAGAACTTTTTGTATACTTTGAGGGAATACAATATTCCGTTAATTCATTTTTACGAGGGTTTGATATTTTGTTCAAGCTTTTCCATTTATTTAATTTAGAATACCCTCTCCCTTGCACTAATTTCTATAATTTTTTCCAAGAATTTGTATACAAAATCAAATGTGACAAGAAAAACCAAAAAAATTCACTTATGGGAAATGAAATATTGTAATAAATTGATACAGAGCGCCTAGTATATAATGTTTTTTACTTACAATATTTCTTTAATCTGTTGTTAAAAGGTGTAAGGTTGTATTTTCATTGCGAATTGTTCTTACAATTTTCGATTTCTTTTCCCCAGATTTAGAGAATGAGAAGATGAAGGGCCTTTCACTATTGAAAAAGGCTTCAAAAGACAGAAGTAGATGAGTAAGAAATCACGTCCTGTAACGAAGCATTTGTGGCTTCGTCACATGCTTTAAGTATGCAATGGTTAATTGCTTAACACCACACTCTTGTGTCCGAAATCAAACATATCATCTGCGCCACCAACCACCGACAAGTCACCATGCAAACGGATAGCCGAGACACGCACCAATAATACTGAACTGAGGTATACCACAGCGTGGTAGGCTGTTCGATAAACAACAACATGGTGTGCCAGGCAAGGTACACACGGCATAGGTAAATGGCAATGGGGAGATATGTAGCTTAATGGTGAGCAGCGATATACACTGCTTATGGGCTGCACACGACACCGCAGTGACAAGCGCACATATGGGTTAGCCTCGATGAGGTAATTACATTGTTCGTTAGTTTGTCAGTTTTAATTCATTTTTATTTCTTTTTCTTAAATCTACTAACAACTTAACTAACTTAGGGCCAGTTGCTCATTCGAATCATAAATTTAAGTTCTACATAAAGTTTTCATTTTTGTATGAGACGTTCCGGAATTCTTATGTAGAACTTAAGAATTCCGGAACGTCTCATACAAAAATGAAAACTTTATGTAGAACTTAAATTTATGATTCGAATGAGCAACTGGCCCTTACTGACCCTAAGCGGGTACTCTAAATTACTCAATATCTTAATTCTAATGCCTTTCGGCCTAAAGATAACTTACGGATTTACAAACTAGAACTATGGTTAAGAACTAAGAAAATTTAAAAACAAAAAACTTAGTTTGCTGGATCATATTTTTTTTTTTTTTTTTATTGCATTGTTCGTGTTAAGCAGCAGCATGGCAATTTCACCGTGCGTTATTTTTATATGTGCTGCACACAGGGCTGCCAGAAACACCGATTTATCGTAAATCTCCCGATTTTTAAAGCTGAATACGATGCACCGATTTTTGAAACGAAATCTGACTTTTCTCCCGATTTTCAATAGATGAAAAAAGGAACGGAGACCTAGGTATATTTCTTTCATAATCTGGCACACCCATTTTTTTTTTTGTTGACCGGTGTAAGTTTTGTGGGATTCACGATTGCCTTCCAACTAAATTTTTGGCCCGAGCACTCACAACCAATCCAAAGTTGGTGCGGTGAACGGTGTTACCAACCCAATCGAGCTTTGGGCCAATTTATTAAAGTCTGCAGTTTGCGGGAGATCTTAAACATCATTGTTGGAAGGAACATAGAAGAACCAGTAGCTTTAATTATCACACAAAGCGTCCCTATAAAACACCATTTACTTTACTTCCAACACTTTGTATCCTTTCTTCTTTGAACCAAAAACACTGCAATTTCTCAAGACGTTCTGAAGGAAGCTCTGTTACCGGCTTATGCTTCAATATTTCTGCATGAAAAATTTACCCTATATTGTCGAAAGTATGCTTAATAATGTACGAAAGGTCCGAATAAAATTACTCAATCCATATTTAAGAAAAAAATTCGCAAAAAAATCGCATTTAAAAAATTAAATAAGAAATTATATTTAAAAAAAAAAAAACTTTAAAGTGCAGTGCAGTACAATACGATTTACACCGATTTTCAAAGAGGAAATCTCCTGATTTAAAAAAATTATTTCTGGCAGCACTGGCTGCACACGACACCATGTGTGAAAAATTAGTATAAATAGAGTAGCCAAATGAAGGAAGGGAAGGAAGGAAGTTCGTTCCCAAGTTAGGAAAAGCCAGTTCCGCCGTATATGATAATAAGGTAAAAGTGTAAAAGGTAATATAATAAGAATATATTGTTTATTAAGTATTGTGCCACAGGGGGCAGAGAATAGTACCCGTAGATCAGACCGGCCACAGCTTGAGTTTCTAACCTACCAAGGCCTTCGGGTGCTTGTCGTTTCTAACCTACCAAGGCCTTCGGGTCCTTGTCGTTCTAACCTACCTAGGCCTTCGGGTGCTTGTCGTTTCTAAACTACCAAGGCCTTCGGGTGCTGTCGTTTCTAACCTACCAAGCTCTTCGGGTGCTTGTCGTTTCTAACCTACCAAGGCCTTCGGGTGCTTGTCGTTTCTAACCGACCAAGGCCTTCGGGTGCTTGTTAACGCGGCTACCTATAGGGTGTATTGCCACGATTGCCGTGCCACTGGTCGCATAAATAACCAGACTTAACGCAAACGTATTTTTCTTTTCCTAGGTGACGAGACAGCTAGACTACCGACGCACGGGACTGAGTACACATCAGCCTCACCGGAAGTCCCGTACCACAACTATCATCATAGAACGTTTCCCGATACATTCGGAAGGTACTCGCATCTGAAGTTAAAGCTGTTATATTATCTATATATATATATATAAACCCATACATTGTAAATTGTAATAAACCTTCAAGAGAAGTTCTAATAAAGAGAGAGTTTCTGACCTTGGTGAATTTTCGCGTGTTTATTTCACAAACCTTGTCCAGCCGCTGGTTTTACCACGGCTGGAAACTAAAGCACGTCACAGTCCATTTATGAAAATATTCAAGAATTTCGTAAGGTACCTACATTAATCTACAAAAAATATTCGTTAACAGCACGCATGGTTTCGTAAGCCAACGAATGTTTCGTAGGTTTATTAAAACGTTCATGAATGGTTCGAAAGAATTCATTAGCTAACGTGTTTAAGTAACATCAATGTGCAAAAAAATTCATTGACAGAACGAAAAGTTTCATTAGATTACGAATATGTACTTCGTAGACTTATGAAAATGTTCATGAATGGTGCAAAAAAATTCTCTAGTCTACCATACTAATTACGTTAATACGTAAAAACACTCATGAACAATGGAACAAATTCACAGGCTGGTGGATGTATCTTTCATAAATTTATAAAAAAAGCATTAGCGCATCGAAAAGAGTTATAAACTTGTAAATACTTCTACGTTAACCAAAGTAAATCTTAATTAATTCTATGAAAATAATCGTTACTCAATGAAATATCTTCCATCTCAAGATTAAGAAAAATAATGGATTCAACGTAAAAAATCGTGGTTTAATTAATTCCACACGTTAGTTGATGAAGAATTTCGTAGGCCGAAGTAGAAAATCATAGCCCAACGAAAATTTCTTGAATTTAAAAGTTTCGTTAATAGTACGAAAGTTTTGTTGCCTGATTAAGCGCCTCTTTGGCATATGAAGGCCACTTCGTTGACCCAATCAATTTTAGCATCGGCTGAAAATTACTACCAATTTAATTAGCTCAACGAACTTTTTCGTTGTATGTATTTATGTAAGGATTTGGTTCAGTGTAGACTTGATATTCGAACTCAAGAAAATTTATTTGTGTGCGCATAAACTGCCAGACCCGTATTAAGTGAGATGCAGCTCATTAAGCGGATGCATTGAATTTTGAAAAGATTTTGAACATTAAATGGATGTGTAGATAACGCATATTTTTCAAAATATTTAAAGAAAATATTTTTTTTACTTGACTTTTAGTTGCTACCTCTAATTGTAGCGGTAGAGTTTCATGTGTAGATGCCAACATTTTGTAGTTGATATTTTACGAAGATAAGTGCAAAGACCATAATCTTTGCCTTTGGAGTTTGAGTTCAAAAGACCCTAGTTTTGCTACATTCTGGGAGTTCCCTGAATTGCAAATGCAAACATTCAGCTAACACTATCAAACAATCATCATAAAAAATATCTTATACTGATTGTACGGAAAATTAGCACCACTGGAAAAACATGATCTACGGCATCAATATACTACTATAAGCTAAATGAGATCGGACTATGGATACAACCCTGAGGATCTTCTTCCGCTGATCCAGCGAACAAATCCGATTCATCGACTACATTACACAATGCTCCTCTTAAGGATAAAAACGAAGTACCTAATCGAACATTTTAAAAATTTCCAAGACAGCTGCTTAGATTGTATATGAACGATTTTTTGGTTAACGCTATTGTAATTGTCGCATTGGCAAATGCAGCTTTGAAGTCCACGAAATAGCAACGAAACCTTCTTTTCTGTTTAAATACTACATATTTTGCAATAGGATAGGGTGGAGCTAGTTCTGCAATTTTTAGACTAAGTCGTTACAGCTCCTCAACAAAATGTCTAAACAGCTTCTTATTATATGTATACTAATGTATTAGTAACTTCTTTATAAAATAGTCCATAGTTGTTTTATTTCTAGCAAGTTCAGTTAAGATAAGAGCTGCAGCTGCTTAAATGCAGACAGTCAGATATGCTCAACCTACCTTACTGGTGAGGTAAGTTGAGCAGGCGTATGGGACAAATTGAGCATTTAGAAAGTCTAGCTTAGCCGTAGGTTTAATATTGATTAGACATGAAATGATCCTTCTGTGTGACAATATATTTTTGATTTATAGTCTTTTAATAACTATAATTCATTTTTAACATGCAATTAAGCTAGACGTGTTTTCCCAGTCATCCGATTAAATTCCTTTTTTTTCCCTTAAAGTTTGAGTGCTTAACTGCCCAGATAAATGTTAATAAATTATTTTTTGAACAATTGGAAAAAACCAAACAAGATGTAATTCGGCTTGAGCGCATCGTTGATCAGTTCGAGAGAGAGAAAATATGTTCTGATGCTGTTATTGTTGGTTTACCAGAATTTCCTGGATAAAATTTGGAGACCATTTACCAAAATATCTGCTCCACCGTAAATATTCAGCCCGCTCATCTTCAAAACATTTTTCGCGCCAAAACAAAACGAGATTCACCCACTCATGCCAGCATTATACTAAAATTCGTGCAGAAGCGTGAGAAGCAAAAGTTTATGCATGCTGTGATGAGCTTTCGGAAAATTAAAAAAGCTCCCTCCCCTTCAGTACTTGTCCTTCTACAATAATATCCAATGATAGGGATGATGCTCATGATTTCTACGCAGTAGATGAATATGAAGAAGGAAATGCTATATTTTCTATTAAATCTAATTCCACTGGGTTAGATAACCTTCATCCTGACTCAAACTTAATCCGATAAAAACGAAAGTAGTTCCAATTTCAAGAAATAAACGTTATTTTTGACCCAAGTGAAAGATCTCGGCTTAATATTCAACAAAACGTTGACTTGGGATGCGCATATCAATTCTTTAATCTGGGCAACGGCCTTGTCATCCGAAAAGAGTCGGTTCCCATTAGAACACCGTAATTAAATCGGAATGAGCGTTGTTAGTGACAAGATGGGGGACCGTCTTGTACTACTGCGTGCTGTTCTCATGTGTTATTTGTTCTATGTAGTATTTGTGTAGTTAGTCTTGTGGTGTATCAGCCAAATGGTCTTTGTTGCCCGGCTGCAGACCCCCCTATTCCGTAGATTTATGTGCGGAGTAGGTTTAATGTAAATGTAAATGTAAATGTAAATTCTTTAATCTCTTAAATCTATGCTTCACTAAGAGGGTTATCTATAACGAAAGCATTCCTACCCACTGATGTTAAATTGAAATTGGTTAAAGCATTAGTCATACCCATCCTATCATATGGTTGCGAGCTTTTCGCAGACCTCGATTACAATCACTGCAAAAATTCAAAGTAATATTCAATTCAATTGCTCGGTTTATTTTTAATCTTCGAAGGTACGATCGTGGTGTTTCTTATAAGGCTTATCAGCTCTTAGGCTGTAGCCTAGAGGCTTTCTTGAAATATCGCTGCTGTTCTTTTCTTTTCAAGCTTATCATTAACAAGACTCCCAGCTATCTTTACGACAAACTAGACTTTTTCTTCTCCAATCGTTATACGTTGTTACGCTTTATCACGTTTGCCTCTTTAACTTCACGCAGGTATTTTTTCTTTTGTGATGTCAGGCTGTGGAATAATCTTCCCACTCATTTGAGGTCTAGAATTTTAAACATTTCTGCAATTTGAGCTAAACTTCTTAATATACTTTTAATTATAAGTACATCCTTTTTCTTGTTTATTCAAATATATATATATATACATATTGGTCGCAACTTTGCTTTTCTCTTACTCATTTCCCCCTTTTTTAATGTTTGTTTAAAAGATGTATAACTGTAATTAACTTTTCAATATGTTTTAATTCAATTCTTTTTTATTTACATTCCAGCAAATCCTTAATTTAACTACTTCATATATCCTGTACTAGTTTAGTTATAAGTTGTCTTAATGTACAGTTGTCACATGCACAATAAAATATCAAAATATTAAAATAACAAAACAACAAACCCATACGTAATTTTGAAATGGTCCTAAGTCGTGGGGTTGGTCGAGTAACTGCAGTTCAACAAACTCCAAACAAAAAATTTACAACAAAAGTGAGATTTGGAAAACATGGTTAGAATCAGCGATCAAATCTTGCTCCAATTTCTAAGAAAAAATCAAATCTATTCCGACACTATAATTACTTCGAGATTTATACTCTTGGGTATCAAATTCCAGACAACAGTGGATTAGAATGCTTAGAAGTAAAATTGTAAACAAGCAAATGAAAAAAGCAGCAAAAATAGAATATCCTTGGGGCCTTGTGCATTTCAAGGACCTACAATTTTGCTACCGAGTTCGAACGGCTAAATGAGACGGTTCTTCTCATGGTAGTGTTATTCTTTTGGATTGTCAATTCCTCAGAGAAATCGGCACGTGCTTGAATGGTTTCCAAATTGTTGACAGACCATCGATCGGTCCTTCGCCGCGCCGTCCCCCCGAAAAATTGCAGCTCCCCACGCGATTGATTGTGGCATTGGCTGTTTGGCATATCATTTTAATCCCTTCATATTTCAAGGCATCCCAAGCGCATAAACGTGTTCGTGGGTTGGGTCTCTCTCACACTCTCGGCTTAAGCAACCACATATAAAGGGGACTTATCCAATAGCATTAACAGCTAACTGTGTCAAAATATTCTATAATTTAAAAAAAATCATTTGATAGGAGACTCTATAGTTTTTTAAGAAGTAATGGTTCGTTGTTACTTAACTATGAAATTTTGCATTTGCTCTACTTTTTCGAAACCTACTCCGAAATTTAGTGACTGAGGTTCGAACACAGGTTAAAATTATACCCAAAAGCTTTATTCATAGCAAAAACACAATAAATTAATGGAAGATTAGCACTTGCCTGTTTTCGATGAATTTTGCCTGTTTAAAAAATTAACATTTAATTGTTCCGACTAACAGATATCTTATTTTTCTCAAAAATCAACAATGCCCTCTCACTCGATCGACAGGCCACCTCTGGTGGTCACGCAATCAGTTCGCTTCCCACAACTGCTTCCTTCCGCTATTTGATACTTTCTCGTGCGTTGAATAGTGTTCGAGATATTTGGTTGCTCAACTTGCCCCTGGGCTATGCTCACTTTGCCGCAGCTTACCCTACTCGTGAGAGCAAAAATATGTCCAGCAGCTTAGAAACCGCTACAAACTCCTTCTTGAAATAATATGCTTATACGATGGCTGCTCTCAACTCAAAGAATAGTTTTTCATAATGAATTCAAAACAGATATTCCTCTACGGTTTTGAATATTACGTTGATCACCATTCTAAAAAGTGTGAGTAAAAATTTTTTTTTATCTGAAGCTAAGGAATACAAATGCTTTCTCACAGAACTTACTAAAGAAGACCACCGCAGATCTTTTGAACTGCGTTCCTCTTCATTCTCAATCCAATATCATCTTTATAATTTTATTATGTTTTGAAGTGGCAATTACAGCACAATTTTACTACCTCAGCTGGGGGTTAAAATTTGCGATGTAGTATTTTATGGGAAAAGTAACACTTAATTTATTTTTTACGTTTAATTCTTGACATCTTAAGCCTTCGGCAGCTTATACATCGTCATTTAGTGAGCCCCAGTTAGAGGGTAAAAGTGAGCATCGAGTTCCTTAACCTCTATTGTTTCGATGCTTTTAAACCCTAATCAGTGACTGCTTTAGCTTTTATGTTCAGATTAATTGACAAAGGATATTCACTTTTAAGAGAGAATGCGCATTTAATAAAAACCAACAAAGAGTATTAATTTAGACTAGACAGCAAATGGAATTCATTCTATAAATGTCAATGAAATCATAAACTCCATTCGATGGACACGCAACAGATTATTTCGCCTTTCCTTTTGTTTTCACATTCAAGGGTTTGTTACTCATTTGAGGTTGATAAACCTTCAACTCCCATTAAATCTGGCTTTATTCAAAGTCTTTGGCAAAGTAAAGCAATAACTGGATTTTATGTGAGCATAGTAAAAACGTTATCCAGTCTGCTGTCAACAATCCATATTATGAAGAATTCAATTCAATTATAGCCCACAGGACTCAGCTAATACAACATAGCACAATGCACAACAGAAGCCAGAATCAAAACAACAACAATGACAACGAGTTGCGCTGGCATTGGGAGTTGTAGAAGAAGGTAATTGATGATAATGTTTTGTTTGTGGACGTTTGCTTAACTATTTTGTTAGTTTTAAATTAAATCCAAAATGTCGACGAAATTACATTGGATGGGTTACTGTGATGGATTTTATTACGAAGAGAAATTAATTTTAATTGTTCCGAAATGGAGTACTGTAAAGCGTTACATGCTTACAGCCATGTTGAGATATTTAATGACTTGGATGGCATGTTTGACACTTGACAAGGCACTTCATGTGAAACCCTTTCGATTATTATGCGTGATGATTAGGCCGTCAATATGCAAATGTAATTATAATGTGAGAGCTGAAGCATACAAATTTTCTATTTTTGGTTAAAATTAAAGTTTTTGGGATATGGCATAGAGCCAATTGTAGTCAGCTTGGATCCAAAGAGACTATTTTACGGTGTACACCCTTGAGATATTTGAGGCCAGAATTATTGTGCGTTCGATAATTTAAAGAAAAAAGCGAATGGTTTAAGCTATTGAAATTTTTCCCAACTATCCAAACAGCAGAATGCTTAATTTGCAGGAGAAATATTTTCCAGGCAAATGAATTCTGAAAAGTTATCAAAAAGATCTTTGAACATTTTCCACAAAACAACTAAACAACTCTAAACAAATGCCGTCCTCCCGACAACCCGACCTATGAGGAACTAAGCCTAAGCTTAAATTACTTAAAACTTAAATCAATAAAACTTATACTGGAATAAGCCTCCTTAACAACACATCTAACATCTTTTCTGCTGCAATAAGTGACTGTCTGAAACCTCCACGTGGACAATTTTATAATATTTTGTTCTTTTCAATGCGGTTTTGACCAGAAAAGCGAGACCTTTAATGTTGTGAAAGGCTTTACCACAGGGCGATACACAGTCATAAGATATATTTTATATTATTCCTAACAGCACATTGCAGGGGAATCGTTGAAGGGGAAGACCTTCTCCTAGATAGAGCAATCAAGTGGGAGAAAACCTCAGCCGACGAATGCAAAATAAGGCAGAGATAGCCCGAAATCAAAATTGGTGGTGAACTGCAATCCCTCCTTAAGTAAGTAAGTGAGGATTCGGGAATATACAACGTTCTCAAATGAATGAGCTCCATCTCCGAAATTCTTCCACATTTTATTGGGCCGGTCCTTTGTAACTGACGTATCTATCGGACTGTTACGTACGAGGTTCGTCTTTCGAAACCCATAAACATCAGAAAAAACCGCCTCTACCGAGAAATTTACACATTGCCAAAACTTAGCAGTTCTACATCGGCATAAAAACTGTACGTAGTTGAAATACAAAAGATCAGCTCTGTTGCGCCAGCCAATATTGATTTATTTTTTGAGCCCGACTTCAACCTGAGTGAATTTAACTAAGGTCCGAGTATTTTTTTGGCACTTCTTTGAAAGCAAGTGTGATGGAGCAAAAGAATGCACAGATTGCAAAGTAGTGTAAAAAAATTAAAGAGAAAGCAAGAAATGCATGACCTATTTCTTATCATAAAAGTAACTAAAAAAAACCAGCTAAGAACAAAAAGCAGAGCTATTAATAGAAAAATCCGCTACGAAAGTGTGGTTACCTTAGTAAATCATCATAACAAAAAAAGCTGTAACCGAGAGAGAGAACAAATTCTCTTCATGGCATGTCAAAGCGAGCTGGATTGTTTCACCATTTATACATAAAAACTGAATTGCAACCAAAAATAAGCTCAAAGATGACGAAAATAAGAATGAAGTCAATTTAGTCAGCTTTAACTGCTTCTTTCAATACAGTTCGCAAATAAGTAAACGATACTGTATTTTGTGACATCAGGGCCTGCAAGCTGCAACATAAAACTACAAGTACTTGCAATACAAGTGTAAACATTTTTTACAAGTGGTTCTTCACTTGTAGCCCTGTACCTTTGCGTTACAGACTCCAGGCACATCCCTTCAATCGAGACATCGAATTAATTAAGAAAAATGTGGTGGGATTTCTATGTTCAATTTGAATTCACATTGCAATTTCATGCGTGGATGAAATTTCATGTCGGGATGAATTACGATTGTACATGAAATACGCATTTCCTTTTTGATTTACCTATTCAGGGAGTTTTACATAATGATGTTACAAAAGCTCAGGACGTATATTTTTGATCAAGACGAGAAAAAAAAAACGAAGGGGGATCTATCACCTCCGTTTGGCCGCGGGGAGCAATTATAAAAGAAATTGACTTAATTTTTTAAAAACGTTTTTAAAAAGTCAGATTATACTTCATACTATAGTGTTTTTGAAAGATAATACTTTGTTCTTCAATTTTTTCAATTAGCATTTTATTTCAAGTTAATTTAGTGAATAGTTTTTGAGTTATCAAGTCTGAAAGTCAAAATTTTGAAAAAATTCATTTTTTATCTTTTTTTCAAAATTTTGACTTTGAGGTTTCATTGCTCAAAAATGATTTACTAAATTAACTCAAACTTTAATGTTTATAAAAGATCAAAGTATTGGCTTTCAAAAACACTATATTTCGGGGTGTACTAAGCGGCTGATTTTGAATATATTTTTTTAAATTAAGTAGATTTTTTACATTATCAATCTTACTTAACGGAGGTAGAGAAACCTCCCCTTCCCATAAGATCTTTTTCTTGTCTTAACCCAACTTACCCGTCCTAAGCTTTTGTTGCACCGTACCCAAAACACTTTATATCTGTGCATAAAAGGCAAAAGCTCTTAAGTCGACTTATGTAAGTGATTTTTAGCTATTTTTTCAAATATTGTTTGTGAAACCTATTTTGTCTTTTCCATTATGACTAATCTTTACAAACAAGAAATATATGAAAATGTAAGATAGCTGAAGTATAAATTTTTATATTGAGATTTATAGTTAAAAATTCGATTTCTGATAAACTTTGAAAATAGATTTAAGACCTCTTTTTTTAAATTGAGTCGAATTTTACTACAAACTTTGCTTTGATAATTCAAAAATTTTCATTTTTACATATAACTGAAACGGGAAAAAAATTTAACTCGTAAGAGCTTGGCGAAAGATTTAAGGAATTTTCTATAATTTAAACATTTAAATTCGTTTAAGCTTGCTGACATTCTGATCTTCTCTACATAGCTATCAAATTAATTACAAATTCATGCACTGATTCCAAATTGCTCGGAATCTAGAAATTGCCGGTGAAGAAACATTGCATGCTTCTGCGATTCGAAATTCGAACCTAGATACAGGTAAATATGAAAAATAAAGCTCCCTAATGAACGTATAGACGTAAGCACATGCTACACGTTCAATTGAATTATCCGTGTATAAGTACGTGTGATTAGTACTACACGTGTATTTCGTATTACTCGTGCATTTAGTATTTCACCTATAATTATTTAGAAACTTTTTTGAGGGTTTCTGATTCAATTGTAATTCAAAAAACCAGTGCATTTCGAAATACAAAACTTTAAAAATCTATTTCGGCTATCAAATAATAATTCTCAGCAATGCCATCGGATATTATTCTGCAAGGCATTATTTTTATTATTGTTTTTTTGTTGCTATACGTTCTTTGCCAATTTCAACTTCCCATCAGACGTCCAATATCTAATTTAAAGAATTGAGCTTTTTGTTGTATTGCTTGAATAAACGAGAATGCCCAAAACGAACAGTGTCGATAAAGATAAGCCATCAGTCGTTTGAAAGTACCCAAAAATAGGCTAGGAACAGTGCATAGCAAATTGTCATCAAACGGTTATTATGGCCGGTTGTCACGGCTTTTTAATATAATATGAAAAAAAAAAACCGAATATGCCTTCTTAAGGAAAGGTTACTCCAAACAATTTTGCAAAAATCGAAATTTTTTTTTCGTAAATTGCTACTGTATATCTACTCGTAGAAATAGTATAGAATTAATCCCGAAGGTCAGCAATACCGAGAAGCAGGTATAAAAGAGAGGGGCTGCGGTATAACCGGCCGCTCGAGCCAACGGATTTTTCTCCGAACCACGTTTTTTTGCATGGATGACGAAACTCTCATTTCAAGACTATTGCACTTATCGATATGAACCAAACGGCATTTTACTCTTAAGATGTCTGGCTATGGCTCAAGCAGAACCAGAAATATTCATTATTATTTAAAAAAGTTATAAAAAAGAAAAAAAAATTTTAAAAAATTCAAAAGACCGCCATTTTGTTTTTTTTTCCATTGAAAATGTTTCATTATGCTTGAAGCCATAGCCAATTCGATACAGTATATGAAACCGTTTTGTTTTTTGCCTTCAGATAATTCTTTTCCAAGAAATGATGTCATCCATCTACGAATCAGATGAGTTTCAGCAGCCATTTTCAGAACTGCCATTGTGAGAAAAAAAAAACTTTTTTAAGTAATTTCATATAATGTGCTTTCATATGTAAAAAAATTTATCACTCAACATGTTTTGTTTAATAAATAAAACGCATTGAAAAAAATTACGTTTTTTGGATTAACCTGGCCTTAACATTTTGCCGGATTGAAGTTTTCTTTATAATAATCAATGCTCTTATTAATTTTGAGACACAGAAAACCGAAGGAGAAAATCATTCTTAACTTTTGAAAAATTAAAAAAGTATAAATTCTAAAAATAAAGTCTAATGAAAAGAAAACTCTAAAAAATAGAAAAATTTGCATTTTTTTTAATTTTTCAAAAACTATGAAAGATTTTCTCGTTTTGTTTTCTGGTGTGTGACTCAAAACTAATAAGAGCATTAACTATTAAAAGATTGACTCTCAATAAGGCAAATAAAAAATGTAGTTTTTTTTCAAAGCTGACTTTGAGACTTGATTATTCAAAAACTATTCACTAAATTAACTTGAACTAATTTGTTAATCAAAAATTAGTTTTAAATAATGCCATAGAATAAGGAAGTAAACGGATTTACTGATAATAATTATTTTTTTAATCAAGTAAATTTAACCAATTAATTAATTTTTTAATTTTAAATTTAACTTAACGGAGAGAGATAGCCAGAATCTGATCTTTTTTCCGGATTTTTGAAACTAAACTCAGAAAGTAAAAAAAAGACGTAGGTACTGTTTCAAATAATGGAAGACCAGCTTTTGAAAATTGGCTGTATTTGACTCTTAAAAGTTATAAAATGGAGAAATTCACAAGAACAAAGTGAAATATAGCCAAGTTTTTATGGAAACCAGACAATAAATTGGTCTTGGGGAAATATTTATTATTTAATGAAGGACTGAGGCCACGATCAAAAGACTGATTCCATATATTGTTTTTTTCAAACATTTTTGTGTACATATTGAGAGTCCTGGACGTAATTTTTAACAAGATAATAAATTTAATAAATTTCATTTTCGTAGAACAGACTCTGCATATAAAATAATCCTTTCCGAAACAAAAGGTTTGTCTTAATGTTTGCATTATTTCAATGTGCTAAAGATGTTTGACATTAAAAAAGCACACTTTTTAATAACACGTTTATTTATTCTCATTTACATGTGTATTTACAAACTAAACGTCTACACGAGTAAATAGCTTTTTAGTACAAAAAATAGATTGGAATGAATTATAAATACATGCCTTTAATTTAAATCTCTAATGCCAACCTTTATAACATGGGCCGCAAACGTACCCAAGTAGTGCTTTCTTCTTCTTCTTTTCATTTCCGGCGTTACGAGTAGTGATCTTGAAGCGATCACAACTCTCCCACTTTTCTGCTTCACACTAGTGATCCGCCTGTGGGGTACGCCGCGTTGACCTCAGAAAACGTCGGCAAGCCTCCCGGTTTTGGATTGTTCCATATCTGAGGCCAACCAAATGCTGCTGTTTTTGCATTTGCTTGTACCAGGAGTGTTTTGGCCTACCTTTTCTTTTTCGTCGCGAATTTGTTGAAACGTTGTACGATATTGCCTTTTGGACGGGGTTCTGCGGATCTCTCCTTTGAACATGACAATACCAACTGAGCCGGTTGTGCTGAATTTTGTCCAAGATGGTACTTTTGACATGAAGGCTTCCACGGATCTTAGTACTTCTAATTCGATCAAGCTTTGTTACTCCTGCTGTCATCCGAAGCATATTCATTTCGGCTGCCGTCAATTTGCTCTCATACTTTTTGTACATTGTCCAACATTGTGAACCGTATGTCAGAGCTGGACGGACAACTGCTGTGTAGAGTCTTCCCTTCAGCTTAGGTGGCATTTTTCGATCACAGAAGTTAGCGGAGTTTTCTCGCCACTTCATCCACCATATGCTTACTCGATGATTGATGTCGTCATCACAAGTTGCTTCACTATTGATCATATATCCCAGATATTTAAACTTTTCACACTTGGGAAGCACATTTCCATTCAAATAAATGTCTGGAATAGGCTTGTCTGGATCAGAAAAAGGCAGCACAGGTATTCAGTCTTTTTAGCGCTAATACGGTACCCATTTCCTTCCAGAACATCAATCCAAACGTCAAGTGCTCGTTGCAGAGATGTAGGATCCTCGCTTATGATGGCTCCATCGTCAGCAAAGAATAATTGTTGTACTTTACTGTCCGTTACTTTTCCTTCGAGCAAATAATCCAGAACAGCAATAAAGAGCAGTGGACTCAAGACACTTCCCTGATGTACACCTACTGTTATTTGGAATTCTTCGGTGACTCCAGCTGGGCATCTCACTTTTGTAACTGCTCCCTCGTACATGTCCATAATTATTCGCACATAGGCTTCAGGAACTCCTCGGTGTCTGAGGGCCACCTATATCAGATCTCGTGGTTGTCGATCGAATGCTTTTTCGAAGTCAACCAACACAATATGCAAATCCTCTAAGGCATCTCGGTGTTTTTCCATAATGACCCAAGTAGTGCTTTAATTGTATAAATGGTTTCAAAGAGTTCATACAAAAAGAAATAAAGCAACTTTATGTTTATCAGACATTTTGATCTCAAAGCCAAAACTTTACTCGGGGAAGAAAATCTGAACGACATTTAAAATTGAAAAATAAGTCTATCATATTGATTATGATTGATATCCACCTGTGTATAGCTATTGATCCAAAATTGTTATCTACAGCACAACACGCCTAAGGGAGAATCCGTAGAAACGGCCCTACGCACCTTGGTTCGTACTATAGAATATTCCCTCAATCACAAAGAATTCACACTGGTCGCTTTCCTCGACATTGAGGGCGCCTTCAATAACGTCAGTAACTCTGCGATTACAAAGTCACTGACGAAGCTCAAAGAAGATGGATCATAGTGGAGTTGATAAATCTAATGCTAAAAAGTAGGAGAATCAACTCCAATTCAGGAAACTTCTCTGCAAAGAGATCTGTCAATAGAGGAACACCGCAAGGCGGAGTCCTATCCCCTCTTCTATGGAATCTAGTCATCAATGAACTTCTAGTTGACTTAGAAGCTGAGGGATTCAAAGTGATTGCATATGCAGATGACGTCTCCATTGCGGTATCTGGGAAACATGCTCACGTACTTACAGATATGATCCAAACCGCTCTAAATAAAATAGTAAAATGGGCGGGAAGATGTGATCTAGGGGTCAACCCTAAGAAAACTGAACTCGTTCTCTTCACCAGGAAATACAAAATTCCTCAACTAACAACTTCATCAATAAATGGAATCTCACTTCAACTTTCCAACGAAGCTAAATATCTAAGCATAATCCTAGACAAAAAACTGAACTGGAAAGCCAATATACAGGAAAGAATCAGGAAATTCACCTTAGCATTATTTTCCTGTAAAAACCATTGAAAATAAATTGGGTTTCTCCCCCCAAATCACACACTGGCTCTACACCGCGGTCATCAGAACAATACTCACACACGAAGTAGTGGTATGGTGGACCGCTCTTGATAAAAGGACCTACTGCGATAATCTAAGAAAGGTCCAACGAACAGCCTGTTTGTGTATAAGCGGATCACTGAGATCAACACCCTCAGCAGCCCTAAATACACTCATTAACCTCACACCACTAGATATCTTCAGCAAACAAATGGCCGCCAGTACAGCCATTCGTATATGAGAGATATCTCCCAATGGACCGTAAATAACATCGGTCACGCTACAATCCTGAATTTATTCGGATCAATCCTAAAAAAACCCAATTGGATTTTGAAAATAAGTTCCAAATCTGAATCCCATCGAGAACGACCTGGGAAGACGAAGAATTTTTAAGAGATGATTTCTATACAGATGGTTCAAAAACCGAAGAAGGGGTAGGCTGTGGGGTGTACTCAAACCGACTTAACGTAAGTCTCTCATTCCGCCTTCCAAACCATTGTAGCGTGTTCCAACCGGAAATTCTGGCGATCAAAGAGGTCCTATTATGGCTAAAAGAAAACGTGATATCCTCAACGAATATCCGGATTTTCTCAGATAGTCAAGCAGCCCTCAAATCACTCTGCGCTGTTTCTACGAGCTCAGTAACCGCCCTTAACTGTCGCCTATCTCTTGGGGAGATGGCTGAACAGTTCAATATTCACATTATTTGGGTGCCGGGGCACAGAGATATCGTGGGTAACTGCAAAGCCGATGAACTCGCCAGAGAAGGAACCGTTCTACCGATCTCAACCAGTAGGTTGAACATTGGTTTACCAATCGCTACATGTAAACTTATGCTAAAGCAAGAGGCAATGGATAGAACAAATCATAGGTGGAACAATATCACCACGTGCGTGGCAACAAAACGGATATGGCCAGGACTAGATCCAAAAAGCACAAGACATTTGTTATCCATAACCAGATTGCACGTTAGCTCCGTAATGAATGTCATCACCGGACATTGTCTGATAGGAAGACACGCCGTAAGACTCGGCGTTTCCTCTAATGACTTCTGCAGAAGTTGTTTAGATGAGGAGGAGGAGGAGACAATCCCACACCTCCTCTGCTCATGTCCTGCACTCTCTTTTAAAAGAAAACGGAATCTAGGAAAATATTTTCTTGATGATCCAAGCGATCTGGCGAACACAAATCCCCTGGATTTCCTTCGCTTTATTAAAAGCTCCAAATGGTTTTGTTAAGTGAGGTACTCCCTCGCATAATATCTATGGTATCACAATGGATCTAATATTGGTCTAAGTGTGTCAGTTTTTTTTCCTGACAGCCATTTTAAACCTAACCTAACCTAACCTAACCTAAAATTGAAAATCTGGCAACCCGAAACCTACATGATACCAATTTAAGTAGAGTTTTAAAGATTAGTATTTCTGCTTAAAATAAAATCCAGAATTGGGTCTCAACTATCAGTGTTGAGACTGATAGTCTACTAAAGTCCTTAAAAGGAGCAAGGTAAACAAACTAGAAACGCTCAGGAAATCAGACGGTTCCTATACCGAGTCCAAAGCAGAGACACTCAGTCTTATGCTGGAAACTCATTTTCCAGGAAACCAGATATCAATCGGACCGCAGCAATCTATTTCCCTTAGATCAGGTGAATCCGATAAATCCACTAGACTTAGCTGGTACACGTCATCGTTAGTTGTTACCGACGAAGCCATCAAATATGCCGTGGCATCTTTTGACAGTTTCAAGTCACCTGGCACTGACGGTGTTTACCCAGCTATGTTGCAGGAAAGTATAAACCTTTTGCTTCCAACTTTGAAAAATATTTTCACTGGTAGTTTAGCCCTAGCGTATATACCAACTTCATGGCAGAGTGTTAGAGTCGCCTTCATACCAAAAATTGGTAAACAAGACTACTCACTCGCCAAGAGCTTTAGACCCATCAGTCTTACCTCCTTTCTGCTTAAGACGCTGGAAAGAATGGTTGAGATTTACATTCGTAAAACCTTACTCCAATTACACCCTCTGTCTCAGATGCAACATGCTTACCAAAGAGGAAAATCTTGCGAGACCGCACTTCAAAATCTTGTTAGCAGGATTGAATGCGCGCTTGACAGGAAAGAATTTGCGGTAGGCATTTTCATCGACATTCAAGGTGCTTTTGACAATGCTAGCTTCGATGGTATGTGTAATGCTGCCAGAGAACACGGTGTGAACGAGTCATTAGTGTTGTGGATTAAAGCAATGCTAATGAAGAGAACCGTTATCGCTGAGGCGGACTGTGGACAATATGTTGCAACGGGAGTAAATAAGGGCTGCCCACAAGGTGGCGTTTTATCTCCTCTTCTGTGGTGCATGTTGATCGACTCTCTACTTGTAATGCTCAATGGTTCTAACGTTCATGCCCAAGCATATGCAGACGACGTCGCCGTGCTCTCGGTTGGCTCCAGCCTCCAAGCTGTCTGCTCCCGAGCACAGGCTGCGCTTTGTATGATTGACACCTGGTGTGTTAGAAACGGTCTCTCCGTCAATCCTCTTAAAACCGAGGTTGTCCTCTTCACGAGACGTAGAAAATTGACTGGTCTGACCCATCTTACGCTTAAAGGCGTCAACATCCCCTTTTCAAATGAAGTCAAGCATCTTGGAGTAATCCTGGATAACAAACTTCTTTGGTCGAAACATGTCGAGTCTAAGACTACTAAAGCACTGTCAGTTTTCTGGCAATGTAAAGGAGCTTTTGGCAAGACATGGGGTCTTTCACCGAAAAGGGTCCTTTGGATCTATACGGCTATGATAAGACCAATCATCTCCTATGCGTCAGTTGTTTGGTGGAATAAGCTCTCGCGTAAATACGTTATTGCCTCGTTTGCCAAACTTCAAAGAACAATTTGTCTGGGTGTTACGGGGGCCTTCCCCAGCACACCGGGTGCTGCTCTCGACGCACTGTTGAACCTTCCTCCCCTTGATACCTTCATCATGGGGTGTACTCTCAAGACCATTTCTCGTTTAAAACGATGTGGTCTCTGGCACAATTCGCACTGGAGCTTTGAGGAACTCGCAAGCAGCATATCTTTTGACCCACGTCTAATGGATATGCCGTCTGACACGATGATCCCAAGGCTCAAACTGCGTCAAAATTACTCAGTCAGCTTTCCTTCGGTTCAGGACTGGTTCGCTCCAGAATCTGAGCCTGGAAAGAACTGTTATCGTATCTTCACAGATGGCTCCAAAACCGACGAGGGTTCTGGTGCTGGTGCCTTTGTTGAGAACGACGACATACGACTGCACTCATCTTTGGGATCATACGCATCCGTTTTCCAAGCGGAGGCTTATGCTATCCTAATGGCCTTGAGCCACGTAACGAACAATGGATGGACGGGGAGAAGTATCTTTGTTTGCAGCGATAGCCAAGCTGTGCTTAAGGCCCTTCTCAACCCTCTAACCACTTCGAAAGTGATCCAGGAATGCAAGAGCTCTCTGAATGCGATCGGAAGATGAAATTCCTTGAGTCTCATTTGGGTTCCAGGCCATCACGGCATAACTGGAAATGAGATCGCCGATGAACTCGCTAGGCAGGGATCTCAGACAGCTTTCTCAGGACCTGAACCGTCGCTAGGTCTGCCAGCGTCCTCAGTGAGGGCTTCAATCAACGATTGGATCTGTGAAGAGCACAACCGTAGATGGCATGCCTCCATTGGATGCAGACAAACCAAGCGTATGCTCCCCAACGTTAGTAAGAAGACTGCAACATTTTTGCTAGCTCGTAGCAGAAAAGACTGTAGGAAGCTTATTGGCGTTGCCAGCGGGCACTTCTCTTTTGCCAAGCATTTAAACGTGTTAGGCTTAAGTGATACCACACTCTGTGAATCTTGTGGAGAAGATGAGGACACCGCAGAGCACTTCCTCTGTGAATGTCCTGCTTTTTCTCGCATGAGGTTACAGATACTCGGCGCAGACATGGTGAGAGCTGGTAACTTAGGCTCCTTGCCATGGCAGCGTCTTTTGGCTTTTCTCCGAACATCTGGAAAGCTATAACAAATAGAAGGTTGCTATCTGGTAGTACAATGGACCGGTATTTAGGTCTGAGTGCTCCAGCTGGTATTTTAAAAACCTCCAACAAAAAAAAAAAAAAATCAGTGTTGACAGAGATATCGAACTTAACATAGGTATATCAGGATACACCAAAGTTAGCCCTTTTTCCATCGTCGAAAAGTGATATCAAAGTTGAGAAGACGACTTTACTGCAGAACAATGTTTTTCTTATAATTTGACTAAGAATTTCATCCCAAATTACCTGAAACCCTGTATGCCAAGAATTTAACACAAACTTTGTGCGGAAAAGCTAAATGTCATAAAATGGGTAACTTTTCGACGATGCATCTCATATCCATCCACACATATACAAGTACTGGTACCGGCAAATGGCAAAATGTTAGTCTGCATTTAATTAATAAAGTTGCCGAATAAACGCATAACTTGAATTTCTACTTGCACTACCATCAACTAATTGAAAACACCTACTAACGTGCTCCGCTCTCTGAGTGGGCTATGGAACATTCCAAAATTAAGGCTTAAACGAACCACAAAAATTGTTTGGTTGTCATTGAAAAGTTATGATGAGTTTGAAAAAGTTCTTCAAAACTCAAAGAAAGAAAAACGAGAGTTCTGGATGAATTTTTGCCAGTGGTAAAAGTTTGTTTGGTGACTTGATTAACTTCATCTAAATGCTTTCATCTGTTGCTCATGTAAACCAACGCACACACAAACGCAAATATTTTGAATGAACGGCATTCACTTTGATGTTTGAGTAGGATGCTTAGAATCAGAATCAACTCGGTGGATGCCTTATTATTTTTTCTTATCCTTATTGCTACTACTACTGCCGCTGCTGGTGGCCATGAAGCGTGATGTGGTCTCTCTGCCAAGTGCAGGCAAACAGGGGACTTTTGTAGTTACACCTCTGCGACCCTCATCTTTTCCAGTTGCTTTGCAAGGAAGGTGATGGCTGTGGCAAAAATTATTTGTTTTGCCCTGAGGGGATTAGTCCGTTTTCTTATTATACGCTTCAAGGAATATATAGGTATATGTATATAGTTTTATTTATTAAGCGTTATACACATAATAAAGTCGTCGTCTACCCAAGTCATGCTTACAGCTAACAACAAGTTGTTTGTTCTAGGGAAATGACTGACCACTGACGGATTTCTTTTCTCATATCAAAAACAAGGAAGGACGTTAGATGCTATTCAAGTTTTGCTAAAGGGAAACACAAAATAGAAAACTTCCTTTTGAGATATTCCGTACGTAAAAGAGACTTAATGGACTTTGATGATGAGGGATTTATCAGCTTGAGTGTATCTATTTTTGGTTGTGGTAAAGCTGTCTCCTGTCTGTTTTTACGAAGAGCAATCTGTGTTTAATGACATAAAATCAAATTTAATGAATTACACTTCAACAATAGACAACTGTTACAAGTTTGTAGACGCACAAACATTTTTTTTTAAACAATGACTTGGATGAGTGTGGACTAAGTGCATTGTTCTCCCGACTACTAATTTGAGAGTTTTATTCAGTGTGACTTTGAGATCGTATTTCACTTGGCAGAATAAAGAAATACAAAGTTCTTTCAGCAACCAGATATGAGCACGGAGTTCCTCAAAGGAGCGTCATTGTTCCTCTATCTATATCATATTTAATAATAGCATCGATGTTCATACTTACGATGTCAAACTAACACAATTCTTTCAATGCGCTCTGATTTACGAAAAATAATAATTATTGCTGGTTCTGCGTGTACTATTCTAGAAGGCTCTGATTGGTGTCAACTTGGAGGTGGCCAGATGTTGCAATTTATAGTACACGTCAATTGTACTTACTATACCCAAACGCGGTAGCCACTAGAAACTGGGATCTTCCACCCGGAGATGGCCTGCTAAAAAAAAATAGTGCGAGGAGGCTCTCCGCGCGGAAGAAGTGAAACTTCACGTCAAAAACTAGGTATTAAATATTTTTTATTATTTCATTTGAGGAGAAAAGAAAACACAACACTACTTTCAATGAAGCAATCGAAATTAATTTTGCAAGCACAGACACGATTTTCTCACACACGGCACAAATTGAAAAACTGAAGAATTTAATGAGATCTTGAGATTTTTGATAAGAAATGAATTACAAATATATAATAAGGAACAAAGAACTAGCTTCAACTTGATTTTTCCCGAAAATAATGCAAACTTCCACCGAAGAAAACATTTCACTACAGTTAAATCGTCTGGCTGAATGACTAATTGCGAGCAGTGCCGAAAAGTATGCAATCGATAATCTGCGTTAAACGTGTTACGCATTCATGTTAGCAAGTCGCATAAGAAGTTTCACTTCAATAATAAGTGCGAGTGTTGATATTAGAACGAAGAAGAAATATATCAACACTATAATGCTCTGCGTGTAATGATTGACAGCCCTAACGTCAGTAGTCTACTAGAGCGTGTTAGGAATGGCTCAGCGAATGAATCAACGCCAACGGTGGACTTCAGTAGTTAAAAAAGCAGAAACCCCTGAAAGAGCTACTCCAACATATTTGGTAGCAAGGTTTTTCAATACCTAGACAAAGTATTGAAGTGGAAATGGTGGCGGATGAAATCCTGGTGAGCCAACGGCCGCTCGCATACCCCTGTAGCAGGATACTGGCTTCCGGATTATCCTGCCCTTTATGTCCAAGGTAATACCAAAAGGCACTTCGCCCTTCAGGTTAGGGGTTGGGCGATGGGTTAACCAACCAACCACGTAAAAGCAACATGGTTCCGAAATAACCAACAGCCTCGGATAACAATTGTGATTTCAACGTTGCCGACCCAAAGCAAAAGAAAAAAGCAGAAAGACCTCCAGATTAGCACGCGGAACGTAAGATCTCTTGACGGATTATGTGCAGCTGGAAAATTAACGGACGCCCGGACTGCTACAATGCAGACATAACCACCATCAAAGAAGTGCGATGAAATGGGCTAGGCATAAAGAAGACGAAAAACTGTGACATCTACTATGGCGACTGCTATAGACAACAAAAACAGCGCTAATTTTTGCGGATTCGTCGTTAGAGCAAGGCTCAGGGATAAGGTTACTAGCCAAGATCCAGTTAATGTGCGTATAAGGAACATCCGCATTATAACTGAGGGATGCCATGACAGGAATGAGGTTCGGAAGTTTTACGAAAAGGTACAAAAATCTTTTCAGGATGGCAAAGCCCGAACTCAAACCCGTAAATAGCAGAAGCGAAACATAGTAATGGAGACGCAGTCGCTAATGAGGATCTGGAAAGACCACTTCTGCAAACTACTGAACGGCGATGAAGACACAAATTCCGCTGTCAGACAGATTGTCCCATTCAACTTGGACGATGATCAAGAATGCCGTCTTCCCGACCTAAGAGAAGTTAAGTTTGCCATATGGAAACTTAAATCAAATAAGACTGCAGGTGCAGATGGTCTTGATGTCGAACTTTTCAAGGCAGCAGGAGATCAGTTAAAAAAGAGCATGCAACCGCTGATCTGCATGATATGGTCGGAAGAAAATATGCCCGATGAATGGAACCTAAGTATCGTGTGCCCTATCCTAAAATAGAGAGACCGTCAGCACTGCGCTTATTATAGGGGAAAAAGCCTCCTTAACGTCGGGCATAAGATCTTGTGTGCTGTAATATGTGAACGTCTGAAACCCCACGTCAATAACTTGATAGGTCCTTATCAATGTGGTTTTAGACCAGAGAAGTCCACATTAGACCAAATTTTCACGTTACGGCAGATCTTGGAGAAAACCCGAGAATATAATATCGATATACAATAAATTTTTATCGATTTCCAAGCCGCGTATAAAGTATTAACAAATACGAGATGTACAGCCATGTCTAGTTTCGGCATCCCTGCAAAACTCGTACGACTATGCAGGATGCCTTTGGAGAATTCACGCTGCTCCGTCAGGTTCGGTAAAGAACTCACCGAGGTTTTTGATGTCGAAAAAGGCTGTCGGAAAGACGAAAAACTGGTCTTGCAATTTCCTTAACATCATACTTAAAAATACTGTACAGAACTCAAACGCCAACACCAGAGGAACAATCTATCAAAAATCTGTACTCGCTAATGCGAACGATATTGACGTAATTGGAAGAAGAATGCGTGATGTCATATGTGCTTTTGCCAGTATTGAAACAGAAGCGGCAAAAATGGGTTTGATGTTTAATGAGGGCAAAACGAAGTATATGATGTCATCAAACAGGGACACAGAACATCGACGTATTGGACAAAACGTCACAATAGACAGACATAGCTTCGAGGTAGTACAGGACTTCGTCTACTTAGGATCCGCTACAGACACGGAAAACATTATCAGTACAGAGATCAAACGGAGAATAACTCTTTCCAACCGTTGCTTCATTTTGTTAGTACATAAGGCAATTGAGACACAAAACCAATCTGGAAAAACCATTGCAATTTTTTATCAGACCTTGACCATCCCAGTTTTGCTATACGGCACGGTTACATGGACCTTATCGAAAGCGGATGAGGAAACCGTTGGCAGTTTAGAAAAAGAAGTTCTCCGACAGATCCGATGGACATCAATGCTCCGGCTCGACGGGTTTCCAAAAACACATTATAAGAGAATCGTGGAAGGGGAAGACCTCGCTTTAGGTTGCGCAATCAAATAGAGGGAAACTTCAACCGACTAAGAATGCAAGACAGGAGAGATCTCGCCCTAAATCGAAATTGTTGGTTGAGGCTCAAGTTAACCCCGAATAGTAATACCCACCTGCCACATAAGTAGATCCCTAAGTAATTATAGGGAATAGAAAAACACAAAAGTTTCACACAAAACGGAACCGATTAAAAAATTTTAAAAAAAAGTTGTTCATTTCGATTAAACCAAGAGCAAAATTGGAATAAAAATTTTATATTAACACAAATTCTGCAGCAGCTCAAGCTCTTAAATTGATTTTTGACCTCAAACTGACACGCACTCGGCAACAACGTAGACATTTCCAAATACACCACACACTTACTGCAATCGTAAAAGCAATTTTAGCAAATGAATTACCGTTGATGCGATTGAATCCCATACCCTTATCTCCCTCTCCACTTATCTTCTATCAATCGAAGTAGTCTGGTTAATGCTTTTTACTCTCATTTTAGAAACACAAATTGCAGTTACATTGCTTCCCCAGCATTTTAGTATTTTACTGCAAAACCCTGTCCTTGTAAAAGGCACATGTGTGCAGTAAGTGAAAAGACATTTGTCATCGCAAACTGCTTTCATGTGATGAAACTCGGTGTACCCAAATCGTCTTCTGTAAAAACAAAATGAAAATCCTTGTGTTCGCAGAATCTTCGCTTAACCTAATTCGATGTCCTGCTGTTAGGAAATTACTACTTTGTTCTCGGTTTGACTCCCACAAACAGTTTATCGACATTAAACAACAGCAGACCTAACCTAAGTCGATTCTTCGAACTTGAAAAAGCAGCCAAGTGAAAGAAAACTCTAACCTTGAACAGGATATTTATTTTATTTATGCACCCTTCGACATAATCTGCTCCAAGGCAGTGTCTGTATCTTTCAATACCTAGAAACCCATTTTTAATTGAACGTAATAATTTAGATATTTCATCCTTTGATGTTTAGTCCCAAGTAAACATGTCATGTCTAAAGCAATTCAGTTCCTGCTCCAGAATACATAACAAATTTTTAATTTTAAATTCATTTGGGAAGTTTTCCGTTAAGGTAATATCCTAGGTACTTACTCTGGGGTAGATTAATGTTTATGATTTTTAAAGGATTAATGTTTATGATTTTTAAAGGAGGCGTTCATTGTCAATTATTCAAAAGTTGTATACATTTTTAATATTCAAATCAATTACGGTCACTCAGGTTGTTCTTAAGTGATTTTTGGGTAACCTTTTTCAGTGAAATAATCTAACACTCAATTTCGTATAATATTGCAGAGTAAAGGGGAACTTTTAAGGTTCTGATTAAATATTCATTGAACGACTCTTTAAAAAAAAACTACCGTTCACCGTGTTGAGCGTCGGGGGTATTAAAAGGAAAATCTGGAAAAGCAATTGTAAATAGGAGCTTGGAAAGATTTTCAAATAACTTATGGCCCCAATTGAGAAAACTTAAACATCTTGGAATTTTTTTGTTTGTTGTATATAAACAAAAAAGGCAGCCTTAATTTTAAACTTCGAAATTGAAAAACAGAGCGAAGAGAGACTTTATCTCATTCACAAGTGAAGCCATTCAAAATCTTAATTTGAATGAATCAAAGAAATTCATTTAAATTGGCGCAAACATATGAAACGTTAATTTTTAGCACATCCTTATGGCAAATACTCTTCGAATCCTTAAAAAAATATATCTTTAACCACAAAACCGTGAAGAGAAACCAAAATTACCTAGACTATGTGGACTTGTTGGTACATTGTAGGGGCCATCTTTCCTGCACCGCATATAGTACTTAACTGATATTTAAAATTGCGAAGGTGTTCTAATGCCGATTGGGCTCCTCAGCTTTTATTCTTTCAGCATGGAAAACAGCAATAAGTCCGAAGGGAGAACAAATAGAACTTGAGCGTTCAAGAACATATCACTCACTGAAATGAAAAAGAGAATTACATCACTGGTTTTTGATACCAAAAACCTCTTATCTTAGTATCCAATCAAACAGTACTCTAAGTTTACTTGGCCGATAGTATACAGGCTTGGCCACTTGGCAGAAATCCAGCCATTTTCGTTCCAACTTGATCTTACAAGACCCCCTAAAAGAAACAATAATGATATATGTTTTTACTAAGTGTCCCGTAAGTTATTCTAACTATTTCTAAAACTGGATTGGCCAAGCTAGTTTTATTACCTTTTTTAAACACCTGTGTGAACTTGGCACCCGAGTTTCGAAAAAATTACTTTTTTTTGTTGTTTCTGGTAGGTTTTGGATTGTAGTAGATTGTAGTGAAAAAATTTTTGTTTGTAGTAAAGTAAAAGTCAGAAAAATTTCGGTCAAAAAAAACTCCAGCACCCCAAATGCGAAAATTCAAAACTTTTTAATTGAATATGGAAGAAAAGGGATTGTAGTGGAAAGAAAAATTTTTTGTTTTTGTTGGCTATTGGACTACTACAAACAATGAAAACCACTTAAAATCTCTTAAATATGTTCCTAAAGGTTTGTAGTACAAACATTTTTGTTTGTAGTAGAACCAAAAAATAGTTACAGCTCATTAATTAGACCATATGATTCGTATGCAACTTTCTTCAAAATGTTCACTCTTTCGCTGGCTATTCGACTACTACAAACGATTAAACCACTTAAAATCACTTAAATATGTTCCTAAAGGTTTGTAGTACTTTGTGTCACTGGTGAACTGGTGAATTCACCGGTTCACTGGTGAATCCATCAGTGCACTGGTGAACTGGTGAATTCATCAGTTCACTGGTGAACTGTTGAATTCATCGGTTCACAGGGGAACTGTTGAATTCATCGGTTCACTGGTAAACTGGTGAACTGGTGAATTCATCAGTTCACTGGTGAACTGGTGAACTGGTGAATTCATCGGCTCACTGGTGAACATCAGTTCACTGGTGAACTGATGAATTCATCGGTTCACTTGTGAACTGGTGAATTCATCGGTTCACTGGTGAACTGGTGAACTGGTGAATTCACCAGTTCACCAGTGAACCGATGAGTTCACCAGTTCACCAGTGAACCGATGAATTCACCAGTTCACCAGTGAACCGATGAATTCACCAGTTCACCAGTGAACCGATGAATTCACCAGTTCACCAGTGAACCGATGAATTCACCAGTTCACCAGTTCACCAGTGAACCGATGAATTCACCAGTTCATCAGTTCACCAGTGAACCGATGAATTCACCAGTTCACCAGTGAACCGATGAATTCACCAGTTCACCAGTTCACCAGTGAACCGATGAATTCACCAGTTCACCAGTGAACCGATGAATTCACCAGTTCACCAGTTCACCAGTGAACCGATGAATTCACCAGTTCACCAGTGAACCGATGAATTCACCAGCTCACCACTTCACCAATGAACTGATGAATTCACCAGTTCACCAGTGAACTGATGTTCACCAGTGAGCCGATGAATTCACCAGTTCACCAGTTCACCAGTGAACTGATGAATTCACCAGTTCACCAGTTCACCAGTGAACCGATGAATTCAACAGTTCCCCTGTGAACCGATGAATTCAACAGTTCACCAGTGAACTGATGAATTCACCAGTTCACCAGTGCACTGATGGATTCACCAGTGAACCGGTGAATTCACCAGTTCACCAGTGACACAAAGTACTACAAGCCTTTAGGAACATATCTAAGTGATTTTAAGTGGTTTAATCGTTTGTTGTAGTCGAATAGCCAGCGAAAGAGTGACAATTTTGAAGAAAGTTGCATACGAATGATATGGTCTAATTAATGAGCTGTAACTATTTTTTGGTTCTACTACAAACGAAAATGTTTGGACTACAAACCTTTTGGAACATATTTAAGAGATTTTAAGTGGTTTTCATTGTTTGTAGTAGTCCAATAGCCAACAAAAACAAAAAAATTTTATTAAGAAAAAAAAATTTTTTTTACCAAAAAAAAAAAATTTCTTCTACTACAAAAAAAAAAAATAAAAATTTACTACAATCCACTACAAACCCTTTTCTTCCATATTCAATTAAAAAATTTTGAATTTTCGCATTTGGGGTGCTAGAGTTTTTTTTGACCGAAATTTTTTCTGACTTTTACTTTACTACAAACAAAAATTTTTTCACTACAATCTACTACAATCCAAAACCTACCAGAAACAAAAAAAAAAGTAATTTTTCGAAACTCGGGTGCCAAGTTCACATAGGTTTTTTCAACGACGACGTTTGCAATTAATGGTGTGGAAAAAAAAAATCGAAAGGTACGAGTAAACGGAAGTAAAAATGCTCAGAAAATTCATTACCGAATAACGATGCTCAAGGGCAGTTTCTTGTGGAAGACGACAAAATTCTTCACAGATAGCGACTGTATTTTGATGATTTTTGCTCGCTTTCTTCGAGACCACTTCCCAAATGCTGAATATTACTTATAGAAGTTTGTTTCAACTTTCTGTTAAATGATTTGCGCTGCGATTTTTTCTTGTAGGAAAATTACATTAAAAAAACACATTTATTACCTCCGGTTTCGTAAAAGTTTAAAAGATGCCGAATAACACAAAATTCATTCTCTCTCTCTCTCTCTCTCTCTCTCGCTCTCTCTCTCTCTCTCTCTTCTCTCTCTCTCTCTTCTTCTCTCTCAATCTCTCTCACTCTCTTCTTCTCTCTCAATCTCTCTCTCTCTCTT